>JAMZAV010005658.1:0-42123 GCA_024449915.1 Sweltsa coloradensis
ATCCCAAAACCCCTTTTTTTTTTTCCCGGGGAGTTTGGGGGGGCCCCCCTTTTTACAAAAAAAGGGTTTTTTACTTTAATCATGTAATTTGATCGACGGGAATTTTTTGTTAATCAACACGCATTTTCAGTTTTCAACCAGCAATTACCCCACTATACAAGCCAACAGTTCCATAAAAAACCTCGGCGACAACTTAGCGACAAAAACACAAAAATCCTGTTTTTTTGACAAAAACCTACATGCTTTTTTACATCGAGGTATCTTTTTAGGACAATTTGAAAATAACAGTATTATCGTTCCGTAGACCCCCAAATTCACGGAATTGTCTCATCGGAGTGGAAAAGGTTCACAAAACCCATTCGATTCCCAACCCCCACAGCTATCTTTTTAAGCTTGTTAACTCAACTTTTTCGTTCCCCTTTCTACGTCGCGACGCTATAAACCGACCGACGCCCCCAATTTTTTCGCCGCACAGTGACAACTTAATTTAAAATTTTTTTTGTTAAAATGCATTTACATATCTTTTTCTCCCTGTTTTTCCCCTTAAATCACATTTTAATATATGACTTTTATACGTCCAAATACATAATACAGTTGTTATATGATCAAATGCCCTAAAGAGGGTTTTTTTTAAAATACGCACGCTTTCGTTTGTGGCAAAGGTAAGTTTTTTAAAAAATATTATTCAAAGTCATATAATATTAATATTTTGGGGCAAAAAATGGCTATCTTATTTGGGCCATAAATATTACAGATACACTGTAAATAAAAAAATATCAAAGCCCCGGGCGGGGCCCATCGAGTGGAAAAAAACACTATACCACTGTAAATTTCCTTCTAATTAAAATTAATTCATTTTTTTTCCCCATCTTGAACGAAATTTAAAGCAATCCTGTTTAAATAAATGTAATTCAAACAAAAAGTACAGCATTTTTTCCAAAAGTGGGCCCCCATTAATATTTTTAAAAAAATTGAGGGTTTTTGCAAAGAAAATTGTCCGGGGTTTGTTTATATTTATTTAAAATAATTATCCCCTAGCGGGGATAAAACAAAACCTATACCCTTTTTGCGATTATGGCTGTACAAAATAGTTGAATTCCTGAAAAATATATTCCCCAAGGGGGTTGGACATCAATATTTTTTTTCACATTCCCCCACTTCAAGTCAATTACTTACTCATTTTTTGAGGTTCTTACTAAGCAAAAGCTTGTTACGGGGAATAAAAAGAAATGTATTATGATTTTCCCAAAAAAGTGGGCCCCTAAATAAATAGTACTCAATATTTATATACAAATTGTATTCATTGTACTTTTGTCTTACAAAATTACCCATGTGCTGTACATTGTTTTTATAATGTCTTACTCAATAGTAACATAAAGGCAATATAACTGTCAAAAAAAAATAAAAACCCCTCCAAAAGTAAATGCAGTTTGTCTGCAGCTTAAAGGCTCAGTGCATAATGAAAATCGTACCGTTATTACCGTTTATTAAAAATTTTTTTTTAAACTTTAAATTTACAAAGCATTTTTGTACCGGTACTCACATATGTTCAGTGACATGGCCATTTGGGGGTAAGAAGAAAGAAAAATTTTTAAGCTGGGGAAAATTGAAATTTTTAAGGAGTGTAACGGGATTTTACGAAATGATAGATGAAAAGCACAAAGTTGGGAAAAAGAACAAAGAGAAAGGGGTTTTAAAACTTTAAGTTTGGGGAAAAGAAAGGCTGAGGTGGTTTGGACACATGAAGGGATGCTAAAGACAGGATTCGAAGATGCAATAAAAAGACGCAGGAAACAACAGAGAAAAAGAGCGGGGCCCAGACTGAGATGGGAAACTTTTATAGCAAGGGGATTTCAAAAGGAAATGCAGTTTGGGGAAAAAGATTAACCAAAAAATAAAAGGGAAAACGAAAAAATATGGAAAAAAACTGGTGGGGGCCCCTGAGGAAAAGACAGTGACGGGGAAGAAAGATAATGCAGAGGAAAAAGATTAGTGGAGAAGCGTCATGCATGGTACCCAGGGATAAGCCCGGGGAGCCAAATGTGGTGGAACCTCCCCCCTCTACCCGACTTTTTTTGGAAATGGGACTCGATATTAATTTTAAATTAATTTAGAAAATATTGTTGCCACGATAAAATTACGAAAAACAAATTTTTTTAAGAAAATTTTAATAAAAAAAAGTACGATTGTTCACAGTTTTCTTTGGAAAGGATCTCTTTTTGCTTCAAACATTGTTTATTAATGGCTATCTCTAGTCAAAAAAACCGGGCGGCTTCAGAAATGGTTGATATTTTCCCATAATGTAACCTGGAGGTTTATTCCTGAAAGGACCCCAAGGCTCTTTTCCTATATCTGACTTATTTTTGCACGTTTGATGTGTTTTGAAGTGCGTCTTTACAAGGAGAAAAAGGTATTTCTAGGGCCCCCCTTTTTGTGCAGAAAACGAATAGCGCTAATCGTTACTTTTGTTATGCTTTCCCCTTTCATAAAGTTTATACACAAATTTTTCTTCACCATCCCTTTTCGGATTCACATAAAAAGTTTTGAGTAAGAAACTGACTCGATGCTCGAAGAATTGCACAGGGGGGACTTTAACAAATTTTTTTTGCTGCACTTCTTTCCCTTTTCCCTTTAAAAGCGCTAACATGTATAACTCAAGATTGCGGCATCCCGAGAAGGTGTTGCTGTTTCTCCCCATAGCGTACTATGAATTTTATTTTTTCCAAATTTTTGCCTTTGAAAAGGGGCCCTTTGTAAGATAAAGATTCTTGAACAAAAAATAGGCTACAAGGGTTTGTTTTTAAAGCAGACAATTACAATAATGTTTTTTTTTTGTTTTTACTTATTTATGTATTTTCTAATAATTTTTTTTTCGTGGTCATAATTCATTCCAAGAAGAACGGCGTCGACACTACAAACTTTTTTCTAAAAAAACTTAAATCCATGAAGAAAACTCGTGTCGAAAAAGCCCTTGTGAGTACAAAACAACATGGCACAGTTTTAGGGTTTTGCCACAATTTCCCTTGGACATCAGTGAATCAGTGTAGTTAACCCTTTTGGGTTGATTGAGGGGAAATGGAAAAGGGGTCAATATGGCCATCCGTGTCGTCAAATAAAAACAAATCTTCATATCCCGCTCCGGCGGTGATTTGCATGAAGTATAATTCTATTTAAACTTCTTCTTTCTACGATAAAAGGTCTGGGCCGTTTCATCAGTCTAGTGTACCGTAACATTCAGTTCCCCAATTTTCGAAGAAATTGTAGAATAGAAAAAAAATGCAGGATGTAGAAGAGTTTGTGTGTAATATTTAGGGGAGAAAGCATAACAAATAAAAGATTTGCCTATTCTTGGTTTTTTTTGCACGAAAAAGGGACTATAGAACATACTTTTCTCCCCACCTTTTAAGGACGCACTTCATAATCATCAAAACCCGGGAAACACCAGTCGATATGGGAAATGAGCCACGGAAACCTTTTCAAAAAAACCCCCTCCCGAGTTTTCATGGATGGAAGATATATAAAAGATTTTAGAACTACCGTTCTTGAAAATATGGTTTAGATTTAACCAGCTCCAACTGATTTCTGTAAATCTTAGCATGCAATTGTTTACGCCAATGTTTCCATGGTCATGTTTTTTGTTGCGAAATTTTTTTCGTCGACCGACATGTCAAAATACAGACTTGTACAAATTTGTCAGTACAAGAGGGAGAGGACGAAGAAAAAATCGCTCAGCGTGATTGAAAATATATTTTTTAAATTTTTTATTTTAAAATTTTAGTTCGAAATATGCTATCCTTTTTTTACAAAATGCATGCTATAGGCACTGCCGGGTTTGCTAGAGATAGACATTATAAACAATGTTGAGCAAAATGGTTTTTCGACAACACCTTTTTGGCCAAATGGGGTTTTTTTATTTATTATTAAATTTTTAAAAAAAATTACGTTTGCGGCATTTTTTTTTGTAGCAACAATAATTACTAAAAATTCAAAAATATAAATAACGATTCGATTTTTGGCATTTGCACTCGAAAACCCGAAAACTGCATGCAGAATCTGTTTCGTTTGGAGGGTTTCTATTTTTTATTTGACAGTTTTTAAATTTCCTATTTGTGTACATTTTTTTGTGTCTTAATTTAATGGTATTTTAAAGCTAAACAAAGTACATGGCTGGTTAATTGTTGTAATGACAAAATGTACAAAGTATCAATTGTGTATATAAAATATTTAATTTATTTCTAATTATCATTTAGGGACCCATTTTGGAACAGTCTTACCAATATTCTTTTTTTTTCCCTGAACAAGCTTTTGTTGTTAAGATCTCTCAGAATAAAATTTTAAAGCTTAAAAAAAGCTATGCTTAAAGTAAATAAAATTGGCAGAAATGGGAAAGTGTGAAAAAAAATATTGAGTGTCACCCGTTTTGAACATATTTTTTTTAGGAAAACAACTATTGCATACCATAATCGCCAAAACAGTATATCTTTTTATTTTTTATCCCAGATAGGGGATTATTTTATATCTAATATACAACTAAAAACATATCCACTGGACAATTGTTTTTGCAAACGTTCATTTTCTTAAAAATATATAGCAGGGACCCATTTTTGGAAACTGACTGTACTTTTTTGGTTTGAATTACATTTATCCTAATCCTGATTTGCTTTATTTGCGTTCAAGAGTGAAAAATAATGAATTAACTTTAATAAGAAGGGAAAATTTTACAGTGATATAGTACGTTTTTCCAGACTCGGGTGCCGCGCGCAGCTTTAGATATTTTATTATTTACAGTGTATCTGTAATATTTATGGCCAAATTCAAGATAGCCATTTTGTTGCCAACATCATTAACTATTATATTGAGCATTTAAATAATCATTTTTGAAAAAATTCTACCTTTGCCATCAAACGAAAGCAGTGCGTATTCTTAAAAAAACGCATCTTGAGGTCTATTTGATCATGAAACAGACTGTATTTATGTATTTGGACGTATAACAAGTACACTATATTAAAACGTGATTCATGGTGAAAACATGGACATAAAGATGATGTCTGTAAGTGCATTTATAACAAAGAAATTTAATATTTAAGTTGTCACTGTGCGGACGAAAAAATTGAGCGTCGGTCGTGTTCATAGCGTCGCGACGCTATGAAGGCGAACGAAATGTTGAGTTAATCAAGCTTAAAATGGTAGCTGTGGGTGTTGGGAATCGAATGGTATGCGTGAACCTTTGCCACCCCGTTTGAGCGAATAATTTTACCTATCGGAACGACTATATGTTGAAAAGCTTATATAGTTATTTTAGCAGAGCGTTTAGCTATTGCCGTTGAAGTATAAACCCATGTAATCCAGAATGTTTCTCGGGGGCCCGGGGGCCGGATGGAAGGTCTCCGAGGGCCGCATATGTGGCCCGTGGGCCACCAGTTGGCCATCCCTGGTCTAAGCTATAAACATGTTGTTAAGTACCCAAACAACCTACAAACTATGCCTAATATTGGGAAATAAATCGTTCAATCATTCATGGTTTCAAGTAATTATATTTTCTATCATTGTTACAGTGTCGAACTCATCGGAGAAAAATACCGCGATTGATTTAAGTGTAACGATACTTTGAGAGACCTCGCAGAAAGTACCAATGGGAAGGAAACTGTGTTAGAAGTCAAAACTGGACGTTGTTATGCGTTGCCAGATGTAATGACCTCACACTAATAGTGCATATTTGTTATTTGTAGTTTATTATTATTGTTTCAGGTAAAATTTAAGTTAGTGCTAACTGTAGAGGGAAGAGAATACAGTCCCAATCAAAATATCATATATTGTGTACGTCTCTGGTATCTTTCACAATTTTGTACTGTATATTTTATGTTGTGGCTTTTGTTAATGTGTTAATTTAAGCGTCACATTTACAATTATTTTATTGTTAAATACTAAGCTGTATTTATACTTTGCTTTGTTACAGTGAAGGTTTGTTATGAGAACATTTTTTTAATTCTTAAGTTGTTGCATTGTTTTATATGTACCTGCAGGATGCCAAATTGAAAAACATTACGCCTATATATTATAAGCAATGTGTATGTTTAGTTTTGTATGCATAGTAGTTGATCTAACTCCTTACAAGAAAATATGTAATTGGGTATATGAGACATTGTTCAATAAAATAATAATGTGGCTTCTTAAAAACTCTGTTCAATTTTGATTTATGGTGTGACTTATAAACAAGTAAAGACAAGCGTGATCAAGATAAGATGTTTTAAAATCAACATTCAAGTTTTCGGTCACAGATAGTCTGTGTTCATAAAACATAAAAATATTGTAGCAAATCTGCTGAGTCAGGTTTACCAAAGGGCAGACCACAAGACTGGAACATGGGGCTTAGCAAGGTCCTATACGCTTTACCTGACTCGGAGAACGCTGACCAAGATCGTACTGTGTTTTGGGGACCTCGGATTGAAAGATGAACATGGTTTTACACAAGAAAAACCCTTTCCGGACCAAGTTTCAAGTTTAAAAATTAAGTCATTAGAGGCAGTTAATTCAAATTTCTAAAACAAATATAAAATTTTTAGTGTTTTTCAAAAAATATATTAATTAAATAAAAAAAAATTAATTAAATCATAATTCAAATTTAATACCCATACCTAAACTAGATTTAAAAGAAACATATATTGCATTTTTTGTAACTAAAAATAGCAATACTAGAGATTTATATTTCCGGGAATACTCCAATTTTGTTCAATATTAGCCTTTTTTGCAAATGTTTATTTTCAGTTTTCTCTAAAAAAATCACATTTTTCCCATTGGCATTGTGCAAAATTTTGGTGTACAAAAATTAAAAAAGTAAAATTTTGAAATTAATATATAAAAATCAGAATCATTAATGATAACTTTGCCATTTTTTCTGATTTTAAAATATTTATTTTTATTAGTAAAGATAATTTTTCTTGAACTAAAATCTTTTTTTTTTTTAGAAAGTTGGAAATTGCGGTACATATTCAAAATCCTAAATTTTTCAAAAAAATCTAACAACAAACAAACAACATTTCTTATTGGGCATGTATGTTTGATGAATAAGCAAAAAAAACTTTTTTTATTTTTTTTAGGTTTAGGGGTGCAAGGGTTAATAGACAATTATACTTGCAACCTTGGTTGTAGCTAGAAGACCAATAGCCTACATGTGTGAACTAACAGCTACAGGGTAGAGAGGTCGGGCCTAAAGAGTGAACAGCTCTGTCCTGTTCAGAGGCTGGTTTGATTGACCCACTGACCTCTATATACTTACGTGGACGGCGCATGCTCTGTAACCTTGAATCCGACATGGGCCTTAAGCGATGGGCGAAAAGGCCTAATCCAATGGGCGGATTGGGCGGCCAATTTATACGTCCCTCGATTGTATTGCGATTGCATTACGATTGCACCGCCGTCTAGATGGTTTGTGGCTAGCCTATTTTGAGGTTATGTTGACTAGTAGATCTACATTACAGTGGTCTATTATCAGGGTCACTCAGGATGCCTAGGAATAGTGTTTACTGCAGTGTTACACTAGATAAACTGATAAACACAGGCCAGTGACACAAGTGAAAGAATCTATTTTGTTTAGTTCTTTTGAATCTGCCGCTGATTAGGGACGTCGGAAATGGCGGATGGCAAACTTCCGCCAACTTCACATCTT
The DNA here is from genome assembly GCA_024449915.1 of Sweltsa coloradensis. Taxonomy (NCBI): domain Eukaryota; kingdom Metazoa; phylum Arthropoda; class Insecta; order Plecoptera; family Chloroperlidae; genus Sweltsa; species Sweltsa coloradensis. Next base: position 7,667 of record JAMZAV010005658.1, read on the forward strand.
AACCTCTAAGATCTCAACATTTGACAGATATGCATCAGATATCCACGTCAGTATATAGAGGTCAGTGGATTGACTTAGAGCTGCCGGATGCGGAAGCATACACTAATACAGGCTGGAAGTGACATGGTATGGTAACAGTAAGCCTATTGATTGTCTTGATTTGGCTCAAGATGTCCAAAGTTCAGTGTAAGCAACAATAATTGTCTGAGGTGACGAAAACCTAAATGTTGACAGGTAGAATACACATTACCCCCTTATACAAGTTTCCACTTTCCAATCGATATTAATAAATAATTTCCTGTGTTTACCCTGTTTTTGCAACAACTTGTCAAAATGCTTGATGGGTTACAGCTACATCTCTATCATAGTGACACCGATTAGAGATGTATCAGTAATTCTTGGCATCAGCGACCATCTTGCATGTATCCTCTACACTCTCCAGTGTTGAGTTAAGAAGTAACATTCTGGTAGCTCGTTTCTTTTTCACAGCAGACACTTTCAACTTTGAAGTAACTATTTCAAAGATAAATTTTAAAAGATTTTGAAACAATAATTTAAAAACATACCAACAGCAAAATCCTCTCTCCTTAGCATTATTTGTAAGAAATTTTATCTCTTAATGAAAATTGCTCTTAGAACAAGTTTATGACAAAGTGAGTGCTAACAAAAAATAATGGTTTGCGTCATAGATATTGAACAACTATTGTAGGCCTACAATAGGTGTTCAATATCTATGGTTTGCGTCTTCTAATTTAAATAAAACATTTCAAGGTAATTGGTTATAACATTGATTGATTGATTATTATTTAACGTCTCATAAATGCACTTAGGCTATTCGAGACGATGAGAGGTGATAAATGAGGATGAAGAATGGACAGAAGGGTGGAGGGGAAATCGGTACCGGCACGTAGCCTACTCATTTCGAAAAGTACCAAGGGGACCAACGGCTTAACGTCCCATCCGAAAGGACGGTGTAACCTTGACAGTCATATACGTTCCTCCACTAACCCGGACTGCCGAAGAGGCGTCGAAGAGAACGAAGCCTTTACACTAGCTCTCGAACCCTCCATCTGCTATAACCAGCGGTATACGTGAGTTTCAGGGCTAAGCGGTCACCCACTCTACCCCTGACCACACCCGATTCTACTTAACTTCGGTGTTCGAGTGGGAACCGGTTAAACTACCATCGGCTCAATCGCTGGCTTGTTATAGCATTGTGACATAATTAGTTACTAATATAATTTGTATGCAATGAGATTGAGGTCATTGTATCGCCCTCTGACAATGGTTGAAAGTCAAATAATCATGGCTGAAAAGTTGACTGAATTAAAAAAGAGGGCATTTGCAACAGCAACACAAACAAAACAAAATTGGGAGGGGCATGACCCATAGACATCCCATATAATTGGCTAGACTAGCAGTCAGCGGTCCACTTCCGGGACAATTGGAAGCCATCTTGAATGGGTGAGTTTGCATGTTAATTAGATGGGAGCGATTAATCGAAAAAATATTTTTAAAGATGGCCGCCAGTTTGGCAGGTGAGCATATCAGACTTTAACACCAAATGATTACTAAATTCCCGTATGCAATAACTTTGCATTGTTTCTGTTTGTTCAATACCATGCTGCACAAGCTAAAACCATATCAAACAATCCAGTAAAATACTTCATTGCATTAAAAAAGCATAAATTAAAACGCCAAACCGCCATCTTGAATGGGTGAGATTGACGCTTCAATTTGTTACACTCGCGCCAGTGCGGATGTATTGGAGACTGCGTATCTAGCCTACTATAGGTGTTAAGATATCTATGGCATGACCTCACTATCAGCCATTATAAATTAACAGTTTTTGACATAAGTGGACACACTGAGATAAGTGCAAAATTAAATTTTGACCATCGAATTTTTTAATGTTGCTTCAAAGCACTTTTTACTTCCGCCTATGCAGAAGGAAAAATTGATTTTTGAAATAACAGATGGTGCACGAATTTTTTCGCCCGCCGGTCCGTGGCTGGTTCTGATCAGCATAGGATTTCCCTCCCTATATCCCTTAGGCTAGAGTGGCGCATTATGATTAACAGTTGACGCGCCATAAAACCAAATAAACTTAAAAACATTTTCTCTGTTCTCCTATAGGCCTAAATTGTCTTTAATTTTTCATATTATGCATACATTGATGCTGGAAGCAGTATATCTATATCCAACCAAATACGAAAATTTGTAAAAAAAAAACGGCAGCCAAGCTCTCCTTCAAAAGTCTTCGGCTGTGAATGCTGTGAGATATAGAAGTTGAGCCAAGCTTTTTATTCTTTCTCCCTAATTTCGCTTTGAAAATAAGTAAGATCATTTCGCCTGTTGACGAGCGCCAAGCCAACGATTTTTGTGGTAAAAAAGTAAAATTTTTAAACTCGAAATCATAAAAAAAAACTTGGCCATGAACCAAATTCAATGGCCAAGCCATGTTTTTATGATTTCGAGTTTAAAAATTTTACTTTTTTACCACAAAAATCGTTGGCTTGGCGCTCGTCAACAGGCGAAATGATCTTACTTATTTTCAAAGCGAAACTAGGGAGAAAGAATAAAAAGCTTGGCTCAACTTCTATATCTCACAGCATTCACAGCCGAAGACTTATGAAGGAGAGCTTGGCTGCCGTTTTTTTTTTTACAAATTTTTGTATTTGGTTGGATATTACATCTTTTTGTTGTTCGTTCGCTATCAAGGTGTGAATGATGGACTTTGAATGATTAAGGGAGGATTGTAGGCCCTAACTTTTTTTTAGTGCAACTATTTTTTTTTACTGATACATTTGTGTGATTATTAGTTTTCAGAAATGTCTAACTTTATTGTTCTGAGATATCTATAAGTTATCTAAATTATTTATTTACCATATTACTGTTATTAGAATTACCTGCATTCATTTCGTTCACCATTCATTGAAGCCTATTGAAATTCATTACTTTTACCGCCTTGCACCTAAGAAGGCTGTGTTTTTTATTTTTTATTTGGAGAATGTTTTTGTGCATAGTTGGTTACCATGACTCAAGCCTAAAAGTCAATCCCATTGTTTGTTTTCGTTTGAAGTGACAGCAAAGTTTACAAATTTCCAGTTTTTTTGCAGTTTTTTGTGCAGGCCTAACTTCGGGCCTGATTTACTCAAAACTTTTATTTTAGATTCTCTTTAAGACATAACTAATTCAATTCTTTTTTAATCATTATGATTTTTTTTTTTTTAATATGTAAAAAAGTATACTACAGCAACTGTGTTAGGATATTTTACTTGTGAAAAAAATTTAAAAAAAATATATATATATATATATACATATATTTTGATATTTGTTAAAAAAATTATAAAATACTTCAATTAAGTTGGATCCAAAATATTTTACCACAGTATATGTAGAAAGTATGCATCATTATGAGAAAAAAATTTGAGAGTTGTATCTGTAATATATTTTCATATAAATCTTTGGGAGAGTACATAATTTAACATGGCGGGTATAGGGCCTACAATCCTCCCTTAAATTTGTTAAGTTCAAAGTTGTTTTTTTACATTTTTGGGCCCATGGTCCCCCCAAAGATACCCCTTAAATAAAAGAATAAAAAAAATATTTAGAGTCTACCCACTCAGTTATATAACTGATTTTTAGTGGGGGACTTTAAATCAAAGCGACCAAGCCAACCCTGCAGGCCCCGACGCAATCGACGAGTGAGCGATAACCAACCTAAGATCGATATTTTTAATATTAAATATACCAATAAGTGGTATGGACAGTGCGAACACCCGCGGATCAACGCCAGAATCAACAAGGCCGATTCAGAACAACTCTGAAATTTATTATGTGCTTCGTTGCTAGGACGGCTCCAAAGTCACCGTTTACAAACTCCTAATGACAAGAACTGATAGACTTCAGTCCAAATCAGAAGTTAAAAAACTTCTGACTTTAGCGGGAATCGAACCCTGGCCCTTCTGCATTGGAAGCAGATACGCTAACAACAGGACCAACGCACTAGCATAAGCACTAGATATTTATAATGGTTAAGAGCATGTTTAATTACAAGCTTGTACAAATTACTACGCCTGGGAAATTACGCGTTTTGATTTTGCTAGGACGGCTCCAAAGTCACCGTTTACAAACTCCTAAGACAAGAACTGATAGACTTAAGTCCAAATCAGATATTGTTAGAAAGCTTAGAGCGTTATGAGATAAGAAGATGCAGATTATTAAATTTATGTTGCTTGTTTGGGGAACGTAGCATGACTCAGACATACATCTCCTTCAATTAGTACCAATAGGATCGTATCTGTTCTAGGATTGTTTAGGGGTTACACTCTTCAATGATAAATACATCTCAGTCAACAGGCACTTGCTTCTTTATTAACAAATTAATGAATTTTGATTACTGGCGAGCCTAAGCAATGACTATTGACGTGTGTGTAAATGGCTATAATTACTACGCATGACTCTACCCATTAATTGAAAACCTATATTCTGGACATTTTGGTCCTACCGTTTATCGAGTTACACTGGTAGAGTTCTGGTTGGCTTCCAGCTGGTCCTCCGTCTCCCGCGTCGTAGGTCCTGGGTTCGACTCCTCTTGATCCCACGTCGACAACGGGTCCCAATGCTCTCTCCTTTGCTTTCCTCTCAAGTTGGTCGTTCGGCGTCACTCTATCGACTCTCCCCTCGCTTCGATTGCCCACCTCTTTTCAATCATTTCCAAAACAACAAGTTTCCATAGGAAATGCAATCGTTGCATTTCAGCTGTTTTTGTATAATTTAGTTATTCAACAGAACTTCAAATAATTTTTATAATTTCTTCAATAAAAACTTATTCAGCAAAAGTCTAATAACATTATCTAGTCCATGTTGTTATAATTTGTCGCACTTGCAAAACATTCAAGCTACTTGCTTCTCTTGAGTATAAACTTGCCCCACATTCTCCAAGCTCCAAAACAAATAAAATAGCAGTTTAAACATTCAAGTAAACATCAGTTTACATCATAGCAAGCCATAAACAAAGCCCGAAACCAGTATCCACATGTACTATAATTTAAATATGAAATTCACAGAAAAACCATGAAATCCAACGGTTTCATGACACCCCCCCCCCCCCCCCCAGTTAGCTCAAGTCGACAGACTTGTAACAGTGATCCAGCCACACAGGGTTCACAGCATCTTGCAAAATAATACAACTTCAATCTTGACATAACTCCAAAAATTAGAACTATTTTCTTAGTCATCCCATCAGAATAAACACATCTTCATACATCTTCTTCCCCCCTTCCATCAGGAAACATATCTTCATACCTCTTCTCGAACGAAAAACCACCAGAGTACTATAAATCCCCCCAGCAATTTTCCGTCCTGGCAGGTACATCCTTTTTCAAAATCCATCTTCTCTCGTACATTGAAATCCCATACCAAGAACCCTACCATCTTAAAATCAAAAACTATTACCCCCCCTTGAAACAACACCACACGTCAAAAATCTGTACTTAGACTTACCATAGACCAATATACAAAACTCTAAATGAAAATTATAATGACCTTTAAAAATATCAAATATAACAATACAATTTTTCTTTTTTTTAAAAAAAAAAAACAAACATTGCAATCAGTCAATAAAACAATTATACAAACTTAAAACCATAATTTTCAAAACAAAATACAAAACAACCATAGAATAAATTAAACAAAATAAGGTCATAATAAATGCAAAAACTAACAGTTCTTGGTCACTGAATCCAAAATTCTGAAAATCCCAACAGCAAGGCCCTCGTACAAAGTGAGTCGATGAGCTCTGGTAAAAAAACTCCAGCCACCGCTCTTTCAACACGGTCATTCCCGTGTAGCACTTAGTCCAAGACCTAGTTAAACTGCAACAGAAACGTATACACAGCAGTAACCATTCAAGGACATCAGCCAAGCTGACAACTCAACATTATGTCATACCACTACAACATACGTCAAGAAATATAACTTGCAAGTTCAGCTTTAAAAATTCAAGTTCAAGACCAGACAGTAAATAATACAGTAGTAACTAGTGATTGTTCACACAAAAACATAAAATTTATAACACTGTTTCTAAAAAACATGATAATACGGAAAACAACAATACCATCAGTGAATCATAATAATAATAATAAAATAAAATAAATTACATAACTCTCAATTCCAAATTTTAACAGAAAACAATAAGCTGAATCATTTAATTAAAAAAAAAAACGTGAACGCTTGCACTACCAACAAACTTATCAACAATTCACCAACATTAAGCATAAAGCTTCCACCTCACATTCGAACCCTTTTTATCTTCAGTCCCATATGAAAAACATAACGTGAAATGATCAACCTTGTGAAACCCATAGTCAAAACCCAAACCTACTCAACAAGCAAACATCGGCCAAACACCCTACAGAATGTCCAAACAAACCAATTAAACTAAAAATATAATATATAATATGCTAATCCTAAATATAATATAGTAATATAATAAGCCTAAATAAACCTACAATAATAATAGCCAGCTAAGACATTCCGAAAGAACTAAACACTCCGAACCACCACACAATCAACCATCATACCAAGGCGTGCACTCCCCAGCATAACAGACGTTCCACAAGATCGAAAATAACAAATTAAATATCCACAGAAACAATCCGAAAAAAACATTAAAACATAACTCGAACCATCATCCCGCAGCATACATAATCCAGGATAAACCCGACCGTAGCTACCACCAAAACGTAAGACACACAGTCGAACTTAGAACAACCACACACAACTGGAAACACAATTCGTGAACCACGCCCACACAACATTGTCAAACAGATGCTCAACAACAAGTAACATTCCCCTTCGTGATATATCGCAGTATAAACCTATAAAGTATAGTCCATTGGCCATCACTGTATAACATCAAAACAATAAACAAAAACCCTCAACGAACTGACTCTTAAACATTCTAAGAGAACACAAAAAACCCTAACAATGCACAAAATAAAATATATAAAATACTTAAAAAACTTCACAATTGCAATTATCTACAAAAACATTCAACAGCTAGTGAAATACTACAACAAGTGCATAACAGTAAACACAAAAAATATAACTATGTATTTATATATTACACAAAACTAGCTTCATAAGAACAATCAACATTAAAACAATACCAGCAGAATATACAAATTCCTATACAACAAAGATCCTAAACTAAAATAACAACAATATTTACATGAAAACATTGATCCACTAAATATTCCTGCTGTTAACCAACAATTTTGTCTGGCCTTCCCAGGCATTCACATTCGGCATAATGGGAATGCTACTTCAGAGAAAATCTCAGCCAACAAACAGAAACACAGTAAACCAATAATTTTGTACAGTAAATCATCACCATAAGATCTTCTCCACTATACTCCGACTTAGGCACGAAATTCCCGCTCCTGAATCAACCAATGAAGGAATCTCGGCCCCTCCAATCTTGACCAGTATCTTCAAGATGTCTCTTGCGCGTATAACTATAACATCACACACTTTGACAGCAACATTCCTGTAATAATCGCCTATAGTGACCAACATGTTATTTTCAACATCACTACGCATAGACGCCATTGTAGCGACTTCCCAGGAATCAATAGGTTTATCGTCTATAACAACATTGTTTACATTACCACACTGTACTATATCAGTACATGCAAGATATTCTACCGACTTTTCCATCAACTTAGTAAACTTAGTATTACTACCGTCAACAATATGCCTGACAGAAGCAAACATGCTATCAAACAAATTAGGACGCATATTTTCAAACGCAGCCTTAGATAACGATGTATCTACAGTTTCAACAACATTGTCAACAACAAAACATGAACTTGGCACACCTGCTTCTCTACACGCAAATCTAAATTCTCTATCAGACAGCCCATTACTCATGGAACCCAATAAAAACCCGAAATCGAAACAAATCCAAAATTTTAAGACCACAAAAGAAAATTAGTTATTAGAACTTAAAATAAATTTCAACATTCAAAACAAGAAAACTACTGCAGCAAAAGAAAACACATAACTGCCAACTATGCATAATCATAGTAGAAACTAGAACACACGTAGCTAAAAACACGACATTGCAAAAAAAACGATAGTAGTATTACCACACACTTGTCCTACTAATAAACATAACGTCGGCAATTCAAACTTTGTGAAATTATTACAGCCAGTCATAACATATTTCATACAATGAAATAATGCGATAATCAAAGCAAGCCTGATTACAGCACATAATTTATTTAAATTAATAAAACAAACATTCATAAAATGAATGCTTATATGCATAACCCAGAAACAGATCCTAATAAACAGTTAGATCTTCCATGAAGATCGATAAAACCTATTTGACACGGCGCTAATCTCCACCATGTTAGAAAGCTTAGAGCGTTATGAGATAAGAAGATGCAGATTATTAAATTTATGTTGCTTGTTTGGGGAACGTAGCATGACTCAGACATACATCTCCTTCAATTAGTACCAATAGGATCGTATCTGTTCTAGGATTGTTTAGGGGTTACACTCTTCAATGATAAATACATCTCAGTCAACAGGCACTTGCTTCTTTATTAACAAATTAATGAATTTTGATTACTGGCGAGCCTAAGCAATGACTATTGACGTGTGTGTAAATGGCTATAATTACTACGCATGACTCTACCCATCTTAATGAAACCTATATTCTGGACATTTTGGTCCTACCGTTTATCGAGTTACACTGGTAGAGTTCTGGTTGGCTTCCAGCTGGTCCTCCGTCTCCCGCGTCGTAGGTCCTGGGGTTTGAAATCCTCTTGATCCCACGTCGACAACGGGTCCCAATGCTCTCTCCTTTGCTTTCCTCTCAAGTTGGTCGTTCGGCGTCACTCTATCGACTCTCCCCTCGCTTCGATTGCCCACCTCTTTTCAATCATTTCCAAAACAACAAGTTTCCATAGGAAATGCAATCGTTGCATTTCAGCTGTTTTTGTATAATTTAGTTATTCAACAGAACTTCAAAATAATGTTATAATTTCTTCAATAAAAACTTATTCAGCAAAAGTCTAATAACATTATCTAGTCCATGTTGTTAATAATTTGTCGCACTTGCAAAACATTCAAGCTACTTGCTTCTCTTGAGTATATACTTGCCCCACATTCTCCAAGCTCCAAAACAAATAAAATATGCAGTTTAAACATTCAAAGTAAACATCAGTTTACATCATAGCAAGCCATAAACAAAGCCCGAAACCAGTATCCACATGTACTATAATTTAAATATGAAATTCACAGAAAAACCATGAAATCCAACGGTTTCATGACAATATTAAAAAACTTCTGACTTTAGCGGGAATCGAACCCTGGCCGTCTGCATTGGAAGCAGATACGCTAACAACAAGACCAACGCACTAGCATAAGCACTAGATATTTATAATGGTTAAGAGCATGTTTAATTTCAAGCTTGTACAAATTACTACGCCTGAGTAATTACGCGTTTTGATTTTGATTTTGATTTTCCCCGGTCCCAATTGCCCGGTTTTTGTTATATGAGGTACATCTGAGTGTGGCCCAAGTTTCAAAGTTCTAAGATGAACCGTTTTCTCAGTATAGCGTATTATTCATAAGAGTACGGAATTACCTACTTTTGATAATTTTGATTTTCTCCGGTACCCGTTACCCAATTTTGCTTTCCATATTCAAAAGTGATAAAGAATGAGAGATTTCAAAATGTATTCCACGTTTGAAACATCTCAGTTGTAGCGTTTTCTTTGAATGATTCATTTCTTAAAAGTTCAGATATGTTTTTTGTCATTTTTGGGCCCATGGTCATCCCCAAATTTAGCCCTTGTGTTTTGGACGCAAGATATTTATAATGGTTAATAGCATGTTTAATTTAAAGTTTGTACAAATTACCACGCCTTGGTAATTACGCGTTTTGATTATCATCCAAATTTTGATTTTCTCCGGTCCCTGTTACCCGATTTTGGTTTTGAAAGCAAACGTCACTGCGTCTGAAGTACATCTAAGTGTGGTCCAAGTTTCATAGTTCTAAGATTTACCGTTTTCTCTGTAGGCTAAATTAATCTCCGCGGAGAACTCCTAGCCAGCCAGCCAGCCAGCCAGCCACCCACCCACCCACCCAGCCACCAGCCAGCCGAAAGGAATTTGACGATGTTAAGAGCCTTTTTTAACACAGAACGAGTTGTCGGATCGGGTTGATTTTTTTTTTGTTATGTCATGGACCACATACCAGGTCATATACCGAATTTCAAGATTGTAACTCTTTCGGGGCGGCGTGTGCAGATAGCTGAAAACCCCCCAACTCTCGTAGCTGTATATAGGACCGGAGTTCGGTGTCGCCTAGCAGTCGCATTCGCTTGTCTACCGGGCGACGACCGTCGCCCTAGACTAAGCCTAGACACTAGCTGGCCGTTCCATTTAGCATGTAGTGAATCTGTTGAACAAGGGTCTTGACCACAAATGTTTGTGCACTGATTACACTAGGAAAACGCCAAAATCGTTGTTGGACGAGTGAGTAAGCCATGTGTTAAGTACCCGGTAACATTCCCTTTCCTCCCCTATATCTATAAGGCTGGATCTAGCCCAGCAAGGGTCATTTCTCTCAAGTCTATTAGGCTTTATGGAGCTCCATAAATCATAACAATTTTTGTCAAAATACAGCCTAGTACCATGTAACCAAAGATACTGCATGTTTCATGCTTATTATTGTTTTTTTCTTAACTAAAACTACCTATTGAATTTTAATTTGATTTTTAATTGAATACATTCTTCCAGATCAACACCCATGAATGCAACGAATGAGTAAACACTCTTTCCAATTTTAAGAGATAAACTTTGGGACGAAATATCGTTTGCCTCCCAACGGAATAGTAATTTTTTGGTTAAGCGAAGCGAAGATTCCATTTCACTACACTGAAGAAAATAATCGGGAATGTTTTTTTTGTTTTTTTTTGTATTTTTGTGTTTGTTAACACGATTTCGGTTTTTTATAACGATTTTTATATACAACGATACAACCCGCATAGGTGGTATGTACATGTGTGCAAAATTTCAGGTCGATCAGAGAAACGGTGCGACCTGTACCGAAGCAGTAACAGGAAAAAAAAAAAAAAAGACATTCGAGCCATAAGAGTCAAGTGACCTAAACCGATACTCCAATTGAGATGAAATTTTCTGGAGACCTTTGGAATCTCTGAACTTATAGAACTGCACGGTTCGAAAAATCGATCGAAAAATTATTTCTCATGAAAATCGCAATTTTACGATTTTTTTCGGTTTTAAAAAAACATTCTTTGACTTATAACACCTACATGCTTTATCCGATTGTAATGATTTTTTCACAGAACCTTAATTTTATGAATTAATATATTCGTGTGAAATTTGAGCGCAATTAAAAAATTATTTCTTATGAAAATCGCAATTTTACGATTTAGAGGTGAAATATCGTTTGCCTCCCAACGTATAATAATAGTGATTTTTTGGACGAGCGTAGCGAGCGTAGCGAGCGAAGCGAGCGAAGCGAAGATTCCATTTTACTACACTGGAGAAAAAAATCCGGCATGTTTTGTTTTTTTTTCGTTTTTTTTTCGTATTTTTGTGTTTGTTTACACGATTCCGGCTAAACCGATACTCCAATTGCGATGAAATTGTCTGGAGACCTTTGAAATCTTTGAACTTAGAACTGCATGGTTCGAATAATCGATCGAGTAATTATTTCTCATGAAAATCGCAATTTTACCAATTTTTTCGATTTAAAAAAAAATTTTGACTTATAACACCTACATGCTTTATTCGATTGTAATGATTTTTTCACAGAACCATAATTTTATGAATTTATATATTCGTGTGAAATTTGAGCGCAATCAAAAAAGTATATCTTGTGAAAATCGCAAATTTTACGATTTTTTTAATTTTTGAAAACATTCTTCAACACCTACATGCTTTATCCTATTGTAATGATTTTTTCACAAAACCTAAATTTTATGAATTAATATTCGTGTGAAATATGAGCGCAATCAAACAATTATTTCTCTTAATAATTGCAATTTTACGATTTTGCTATGATGCTGCGATAATGCTTAGGCTTTTACAATTTTCATTTTTTTTTTTAAGTGAAAGGTGTTTTAGATGAAAAACAATATCTAAACATTTCCTAGACGAATTTTATAATTTTTGTTTTGTTTGATAAATATAATTTTTTTCCTTTGCATTGTCCGAAAATGTATGTTTTTTGTAACAAATCTATATTTCCCATATTTTAATTAAAAAACTATAAATCTCATCAAAAAAGTGTCTGGTAAATTTCACTGGGTCTTTATAACCTGTTAATCTAGGCTTCTTTAAAATTGACTAAAATTGTTATGAATAACACTCAACACCCTGTACAGCACTAGATTAGGCCTAATATCAGTACCGGTAAGCCATTTTCCCATGCAAAATAGCATGCAGCGCTCAAGAAAAAAATTCATTTAATGCTTTTAGCATTATATCAGCATAAAATAATTTTTTGTAGTCAATAAATAAAAAAGTAAACTTAATAAACAATCAAAACAATAATAATGCAACATTGCTGGTTTTCATACTCTTTTAGTGAAACAACCCCTTAAACAATTACGCTCATCCAACAACGCGCCTGAAAAAGCGTTTGCGAAGCTTCTTAGTATATTTTTATCTACCACCCTGCCAAATTTCATGCTGGTAAGTGTTGATCAAAAAATCACTACTAGGTAAGGTGACCAGACGTACCGGTTTGATCGGTACAGTACCGTTTTCAGAACACCTGTATCGGTGTCCCGAGAGTCTCATTAAAATGACGTATTTGTACCGGTTTGCAATTTTGGGGAAGAAATGTACTGGTATTTTTGGCGTAGTGAGCGAAGCGAAGATTCCATTTTACTACACTGGAGAAAAAAATCCGGAATGTTTTTTTTTGTATTTTTGTCAGTTTGTTAACACGATTCCCGGGCCCTAAACCCGATACTCATTGCAAAGAAATTTTCTGAAAAAACCTGGGAATCTCTGAACTTAGAAACTGCCACGTGTTTGAGCGAATCAAAAATTTTTTTCTCATTTAAACGCAATTTTACGATTTTTTTTTTTATTTTTTAAAAGTTTCGACTTATTACCTCATTCTTTATTCGTTTGGAAAATTATTTTTCACAGAATCTTCATTTTATGAATTTATATATTCGTGTGAAAATTTTAGCGTAATCGAAAAAATATTTCTCATGAAAATCGCAATTTTACGATTTTTTTTAAATTTTTAACATTCCTTCTACTTATAACGCCTACATGCTTTATCCGATTGTGATGATTTTTTCAAAGAACCTTAATTTTATGAATTATTATATTCTTGTGAAATTTGAGCGCAATCGAAAAATCATTTCTTATAAAAATTGCAATTTTACGATTAAAAAAAATTACATTTCTTTGACTTATAACATCTACATGCTTTATCCGATTGTGATGATTTTTTCACAGAACATTTATTTTATGAGTTTATATATTCGTTTGAAATTTGAGCTTAATCAAAAAATTATTTCTTCGCAACTTTACGCTTTTTTTGTTTAAAAAATTACGCTCATCCAACAACGCGCCATGAGAGGAAATGTTTTACTTTTAAAAAAAAACACTTTTCTGATAAATACTAATAGTAAAAAGCAAAGAAATAGTTTATTCCACTTCCAAGAAGATAATTCGTTTTCTTTGGGGTGTGCGAGTATTTTTAATGGTTTTGGGGAGGTGCCGGGTCGCGCACGGTATGAAAACGTAAAAATCGTTAGGCCTATATATCTTTGGCGCTATACTAATTAAACCAAAGCTGATTACCTAGCCATAATACTAACCTGAGTCTTTTTTTAATTTATATTCATTTTGGAAGTTTTGAACTTTTTTGGGGCACAAATAATAAAAATATTCACTATTGTTTGTTTCAACATTTTCATGTTTTTTTACTCCTGAATGTCATAGCCTAGCCCTAATTCATATTTTTTTGTTGTGCTTGGTCATAAAAATGATCTAGAGAGAGGTTACATTTTAAAATTAATTATTTTGTTATTCTTTCTCACGTTTTTGGAGCCTACATCTAGACAAACATTTAAAAAACAAAATTAATATTTTACATATTGTGAATACAGTCAAGAGAGTAATGATGAAATTTAAATTAGGCGAAGTACTCGGACTCGACTCGTTTCGAACTCAAAAATCAGGATTCGAACACCACTAATTATCTCGGTCATTATTTGCATTGATTTGTTTATAGATAATGGAAAATCAAAATGTACCAATCACACAACTGAACTACGTTTTTGATTAATTACATATACCTACACTTATTATTCGTTGTAAAGACAAAGTGTATTGAAAGTTGAGACCATCCATATTATACAAATTAAATGCATTTTCAAATCATCTTATTCATTATTCATTAGGCCCTTCATAGTAGATGCATCCTCATGCATTTTTATCTGCTGGATGTTGTGGTAATTTATGTTTGGTACTATCATTTTTGAACATTAGTAAAGATTTTATTACTACAAAAATGTACACGTTTCACCGTATTTAATTCATATTTTCATGTCAGAAAGCTATTTTCTGGGCATTGCACACAAATATATCTTTAAAAAATCGCCTCTGGCGGCTGGGGGCTCTGCCCACCCCGAATGGTCCGTGGGTACAACCTTGCAGATAATTGAGTAAAGTTTCCCGATTTTCCTCTAATTTATCATAGAAAAAACGTGATATTCCTTACTTTCGCTAAACTGTCATGTTTAGCATAATTATTGAATAAAGTCATTCACGAAATTTTCAGGGTCCCTACATGGGGCTTCTGACGAGAGGTCAAAGGTAATCTGTGTGTGTTTTGTATTTGTTCTAATGACTAGCCCCAAATAATTGTTTCCACAGAGCAGGAATTTTTAATAGACACGTAAAATAATTATTAATTATTTCAAGTAATCCAAGTGTTTCGAAAATAATTAAATGATTGCGCATTATGCGCAGATATTTATAATGGTTGTAAACGACAAGGACAAGGGTAAAAACCTGTACTAAGGTGGGCTCTCCATGGACAAGTAGTGATTTGAAATACATGATAAAGTTATGCATGCACATCCTGACCACGTATTAATTTTTGAAACCGATGCACATTCTGGTGGTTTACGGCAGCTGGTTTATAATTTTATTATTTGTTTTAACCCTTATTGTTTGCCATAATGAGGTAAATTTGACTGCACGGTTTAGGTTTTATTAGTCCCACTTGTTGATCATTCAGTGTGCAATTTCGACTAATCAACCACATGTACAGGCTTCGAGAACAGCATGTTGTTTTGTATCATGCCACATTGACGAGTACGACAGTGAAATACCAATTCTTTGAAACGCGCATATACCGTTGATTCACTCGAGTGTAGAAGGATGAGCGGATCAGCCTCTTCTGCGTGGAAAACAAGACTCGTTTCCTTTAGAACATTGAAAACCACCTGCATTCACAATTCAATTCAATTCACGTTGCATTCTGGCATTCCCTCAGAAACGTATTTATTAGACAGTTAAGTTGGATAAAAGTTGGTAATTCATTTTTTGTCCACATTGTTGATATACCTTTCTCCAGCTTTCCTGGAAGTTGTTACGTTTTTATGTCTGCATTAGCCTTGTTTTCTGTGATCGCGTGCACCAACTTTGATTGAAAGGTGCAGCCTTCAGTTTGTAGTGAAGTTAGAGATCCAACGCCTCTTGGCCGCGACTACCGCGCCGTACAGCCGACAATACCAATAGGCGGCCTTGGCCCTGGGCAGTTTCTATCGTGAACTAGGCGTAGCCTACGTGCGCGTGGCATACAATTTGTTTGCAAATTTAAAGTCGACATTTGCAGGATGTCCCTCTTCCACAAAGCGAGTTAAGCCAAAATTGGAGTTTTTAATTGGATGAGCAATAGCGAAGACTTCAATTTTCACACGCCCCCCTCCAAAAAAAATTAGCTCGGTGTTTTTTTGTTTGTTTTTCTGTCTGTTTGGTTCGCACTCTACCGCGGCAAAACGTTATACGCGATTTTGATGAAAATTGGCGGGGGACCTTTCGCAATTCTCTGAGCTTAGATCTTCCATGTTTTTTAGGTATGCGATCGAATAAATATTTCTTATGATATCGTCCTTTTACTAATCTTTGTGCTTTTTACGATTTTTTTTTAAATTTATGCGATATTTTCGTGTTTTTTGGGCCGATTCTGACAAACAAGTGGGTCCAACGTTCATATTTCACAAATACATTTAAGGTATGGTGTGTATTGCCTTTTGAAAGAAAAAAAGTTGTTAAAGTTAGCCAGAATCCATAGAAATAAAGGTTTTGATATGAGTTTTTTTTTTAGTTAGAATAATTAACAAGTAACTATATATGAAACTTGACAACAATCACCTATAAATGCGTTCCAAGAGCAATCTTCGACCTCCAGATATTTACATTCTATTTATGGTATAAACCATAGTAATTAATACTACTTTATAACAATTATCCTAATTTAACAACAATAGTTTGCAATCGACTTGCAAAAAGACTTGAAAAAACTTACAAAAAAGTCATCCATCAACTGGCGACTAGAAAAAGCGTTCGTGAAGCGCGGGCCTAGTTTTAGTATTAACCCGAACTTAGCTCACGCAATCCCATCAAGGGAGTTACGTCGTTTTGAGGATTAACTAAAAATAAGTCGAAAAGCGTACTTCCTGTTGTGGACACCAAATGGGAGTTATAAGTACGGCTTAACTTTTTATTGTAACTTATTTTTTTTTACTACGTAATCAATCAGTTTTTTGACCGAATCAATAAATGCATATTAATTAATTAAACTCTGCTTCATGATCCGGCTCCGCATATTGTTGAACATTATCACCTTCACCACAAGCAGACCTGGGTACTGGTAGAAACGTAACGGAAGTTAACGCGTTACTGTAACGAAAATTCTATTTTCTCAGTAACGAGCCAGTAATTTAAATTACCATTATCTCAAAGTACGAAGATAAATTTTCACTACTTTTTTCATTGTAATTTGAACGTTAGTACGCGTTACCTTTGCCGCGCGACCCGCGCCGTTGGTTAAACGAGGGAGCTGAGCGACCGAGTGTCTCCCATTCAACTCGAAACGGCTCTCATTCTATGATTTTTTCAACAACAAAACTTGTTTCCCTTGTTGTTTCCTGTACGTCGAAAATCAGCCGAACCCGCTGAACAGATTTGGCTGAAATTTTAAACAGACATCCCTGTACGAGTTTACTGAGAACTGCTTAACAAAATCAGCTAGATTCCATGGCGATTTATCCCAACAATAAATAAAATGTGATTTTTAAAATTCGATAGCATTTGTTTAGTAGGCTAGCTAGCGGGACGATATGTCGTGGCTTGCTGGCCTATTGATAAGCATTGGTGGCCAACCGCACGGAGGGTTGGGGTTCGATAACCCGTTATTCACCTTTTTTATATTTTTACACACAGAATTTTTGAGGGTGTTAAATGGTAAATAAAAATTAGGTGATTTTGATTTACCTTGGAAATTTTTTGTTGACTGTTTTACGCTAATACGTTTTTGAACACGATTCGCATTTTAATTTTTTAATTAATAATTATGGAAACGCCTAAGTCGTTGTTAAACGAGGGAGTGAGCATGGTGTGAGTACCCGGTATCATTTCTCATAAATGCGCTAGATCCAGCCTTAGGTAATAGGGGAGGAAAGGGGATGTTCCCGGGTGACTCAACCGTGGCTACCACGATCGTTTAACAACGACTTTGGCGTTTCCTAGTGTATCAAATATCAGTCACTGGCCAGTGCGCCTGCTGCCTTTTCTATCGTATCGCCGCTGAGCATGTGCATGTGCATCAGCATTTCCGACATTTCGTAGGTCTGATCGAGAATTTCGAGTCCCGATTTTATTTAGAACGCTAGCCATGTTACTTTATGGTTCTTTTTTCCGCCGTATGACGAGCGCCGTTTACGACGTAATTTCTACTTGAATCAAACCATTCGAAGTCTGTGTCATAAATCCGAAGTCGAATTGTTACACTTGAATGTCGTTACACATTTCGCCGATAGATGTCACGCCGCATAATCAATAACATTTACTAAGTTATAACATCTATACGTCGAAAATCTACAAATATCTCTGTGATAGCCTCCGCTGGTGTTTAAAGGTGTGGGCAGTTGGATAACATCCATAGTCTAGTCTGAGTAACCGCCGAATCCAACCGCAAAAAAAAAAAAAACCTGTTCTTACAAACACTTGCGTCCTACTCGTCCGTAACGTCAGATACATTTTAAATTTAAAAGTATTTTTGAAAGTAATTTCACTACTTTTTTTTTCATAAAAAGTAACGTATTTCATTACTTTCTGAAAGTACTAAATATATTAATTTAGTTACTTTGCTGAAGTCATGAGTAAATGTAATTTCATTACTTTTCAAAGTAACTTACCCAGGTCTGCAACAGAGAACAAACATGCATAGTTTGCAGACGGCATTTTTTTCATCGTTTTTCATCATAGACTATGCGGCGAGGTGCTGACCTTCGTCATCAGTTGGGTGTGCATAATTGCACAGTTTCTTATAATTGAGGCAACGCTGGTTAACAAGAGTAGTGCAATATTCATTGTTCAGTTTAATTCAGAGAAGAAAGCCATAGGAAATACTTTTCAAATATCAAGGGAATCTTAATCACCATTTTATACAACACGTGACCGCAGTGTAGGACTCGAGCGGGTCCTGGGTTCAATCCCATCGTGACCGCCATCTGACTGAAGTTGTGTTCCGAGGTTTTCCTTAGTGATCGTTATTGCGAATGCAACCCTCGGAATTCCCTTCCAGAATTAATTTCCCTACTCCATTATACATAAGTTGACCAGTATTGAAGAGGCTGGCAGGTTTCCCGTGACAAACTTATTATTTATTATTATTTATTTATTTATTTAACGTCTTATCCTATTCATTATAAAACTGATTTACAAAGGAGGACACTGTATTATTTTACTAACACATTAGGCGTTGCGTAGCTACTGTTGGGTGGGGACATTTTTATTTGATAAGAGTATTTATTGATATATTATATAGATTGGTGAGATTTTTTTATTTGCAATTTGTTCATACATCTTTTTTAATAACGTTTTTGTAAAATCCAAATAACTTAAAATACTATCGCACTCTAAGAATCAAAAGAATCCAGAGCTGTTCGCCCTGGACCTGCATAAGCTGGGGGACCTCCCCTCCAGACCCTATATTGTACAATCACGTAGACCTGTAACTTTATACCTGGCCAGAAAGAGCGAATATTCATAATTTATTTTTTGGATGAAACCACTGACTTTACCCACATACCCCTTTCACTAGTCCGTGATCTCCCCCCCTCCCCCCCCCACCCCTCTCCCACAGAAAACAAGACTACTTACGTTCACTGTCTGTAGGCCTTGTCGCGTGTCACATAGCCTTAGCACTACCTCCAAAAATCACTTTTTTACCACATTAGCTAGAGCATATACTAAGGCCTACACTAAAATTCGTTTAAAAACTTTATCATGTAACTGTGATTTTACATGATTTTTTTAAAATTTGATCCGAAATTTGCGAAATGCGAATTGGGCAATTTTTTAAATCAACTTTAACCTGCTATTTCATGTTCCCCAAATGTAGAACTACATAGTACCAATCTAAATTACCTTTTACGATATCGTGTCCTAAAACTGTGCACAAATATACACTCAAACACCCAACAATTATGCAATTCCAAAATCACATCCCTTCAGCACCCTTCTTGGTACATCACTTATTTTCCACCATGCCCTATTTGTTCCACCACTCGCCCAAATTACAAAAACAAAATATACAACATTTACACAGAAAAGCTATAGGGGGGGGGAGTACGTCAATAAAGTCGAAATATTTTTTTGGGTCAAATCCTCCAAGGTCACTGGGGCATAAAAATCGTTCACCATGTGTTTAGTTCTTATGGGAATTTTTTTTTTTGCCGATTGGGACCTAGCTCGAAATAATTGGATGAGCGTAGCGGCGAAGCGAAGATTCCCTTTCACTACACTGGATAAAAAAATCCGGAATGTTTTTTTCTTTTTTTCTGTTTTGTATTTTTGTGTGTCTGTTAACACGATTCCGGCTAAACCGATACTCCAATTGCGATTAAATTTTCTGGAGACCTTCGAAATTTCTGAACAAGACTGCCGCTTTTTGAGCGCAATTAAAAATTTTTTTCTCTAACAAAACGCATTTTTTTCGATTTGTTCGATTTAAAAAAATAACTTTGACTTATAACACCTACATACTTTATACGATTGTAATGATTTTTCACAGTACCGTTTTTTCATGATTAATATAATCGTGTGAAATTTGAGCGCAATCCAAAAAATTATTTCTAGCGAAAAATCCACAATTTTATATTTTTACGATTTTTTTTAACATTCTTCGGGGGGGGGGACTATAACACCTACATGCTTTATCCGATTGTAATGATCTTTTCACACAGAACCTTAATTTTACGAATTTAATATATTCGTGTGAAAAATTGAGCGCCATCGAAAAAAATTTTCATAAAAATCTCAATTTTTATGATTGGTTTCGATTTTTTTGTAAACATCTTTGACTTATAACACCTACATTCTTTATCCGATTTGTAATATTTTTTCCACAGAACCTAATTTTATGAATTTATATATTTGTGTGAAATTTAAGTCGTAATCAAAAATAATTTTTCATGAAGATCGCAATTTTACGTTTTTTTATTTTTTTATGTTTTACATTATTTTCTTCAACTTTAACACCTACATGCTTTATCCCGATTGTAACTTGTTTTACAGAACCCAACCCAAAAAAACCCCCGCCCCCAGCTCCTTAATTTTTTTTACGAAATACGAAATGTTGACGCAATCGAATTAATATGTGATAAAATCTCACTTTTCTCTTTTTCGATTAAAAAATATCGCTCTCCAACAACGCGCTTGAAAAAGGTTTTCGAAGCTTCCTAGTTACTAAATTCGACAATTTTTAGGTCACGTGCTCAATACGTTTTAACTTACGTCTTTCTAGATCATAACTATTTGGCCCAGTGAAATTATTTTTTTTAGTTTAGCGGGTGAATACCCCCTTCATGTGATACGCTGATCGTTTTGTGGCCAGTGTTGTGAGAATCGAGGTTTCTGCTCGCTTTTGTTGTTATCAGTGGGAATATAAAACGTTCAGTCTCTCGCATCACGTTGGGGAGAATGCGAAAATGGCCGAGAGTTTGACGCGCTCTTTAATCAAAATAATAAACTCAAAACAAAACCTCAGTAGCAGCTCAAATTTTTGCTTAAGGGTTTTCACCGCAATCAAAATATATTTTCATTCAGGCTACCTAGTTATGATTTGAATTAGCAGAAAATTTTGGTCTACTATCCCCTACCAAAAAACGACAAACATGGCATTTTTTCGGCTCTGGTCCATCGCAAAAATCTCCCATAATAAACATCTTGGACGATCTTTGATGCCGTGACCTTGGAGGATTTTGATCAAAAAAATTATTGCCATTATTGACCGTGCTCGACAGCCTTTTCCTCTAACCTCTATATTCTGTTTTGTAATTTGGCAAGTGATTCGGTCCAAAATATGCTGATTAAAATAGGGTGTGATTTTGGAATGGATATTTTTGCGTGTTTGAGTGTATCTTTTGTCAGAAAAAGGTTTTAAAGACACGATTATAAGGGCCATTTTAGATTCGTATTGTTATTATGGTTCATATTCGATGCGGCTGTGTTTGTGTGTGTGTATCGACCAAGTTACCACGTAACATAAGCCTTTGGCTGGCAAATTCAAAATTTTAGTTTATAACCGGAGCACTTTCTTCAAAATTCGAAATTCAATTGAAATCCCCCCATTAGCCTATTACGGGAATGATTGAAGCGTCATCGGTAATCTCTCCATGTTTTAATAACGAGAATCTGACTACCGCCCGTAAGTACACTCTGTTGCATCCATCCCATTACCATTGTGTATTATAATTAAGCGATATAGCCTGTCACGTACCAGAAGGCACCTCGTCTGACTAGAGTGAATGATGAATGGAAATTTAAGAATAGAAAACGATATGCATGTTTACAATCGATGATTCGAAGCCATTACCATTGAGTATAGTTTCCGATTCCATAAATGTTGAACCAGTTCTTCATCCTGGAGGAACGCGTTCCTTTTTCAATTTTGTGGGAACGCGTTCCTTTTTCTTGGATCAGGAACTTGTAACTTTTAAAAGTTACTATTTCGGGGGAACTTATCTTTATCTCTACTTTTAGTTTAATTTTATATGGATGCAGGACACCTCTATCTAGGTGGATGGGATGTTGTTCCGCTTTTTGCATTTCCCTTTCTTCAAAACAAATCTGTATGTATTTTTGTGTGTATATGTAGTATGTACCATGTTTATGAATTATGATGAAAATTTATGATGAATAAAAAATAATAAATGAGTTGTTTAGAAACATTTGAAATAGCGGATTCGTTTTAATATCAAATAGCGGATTTTATTTTCTCATACATTGGTAAGAACATTATGCCATTGTAAAATTTTTACTTTTCGATTATCGACCTACATTGTTTTTATTGACTAGGCCTAGCTACATTCGTGATTGTGTTTATGTTTTTTAAATTACGTTTTTCTTCGTTATTGTTCAAGATGCCTCGATATAAAACTTAATTTAAAAAAACTAAATAGATTTAGTACGCCTAATGTGGGTTTCAGAAATGAAAATACGGGCCACAAAAAATGCCAAAAAATGTTTTGAATGATATTCCAAACCCTCACTTCTAAACCGGGGAACAGCTAGGCCTAAAAACCCAAAAAGGGCTTTTTGAGGGATTGGGGAAAAAAACTTCGGTAATTTTAAATTTGTTTTGAAATTGATGGGAACCCTTTACTATTTTGGGACGGAAATGCTTTTTTTTTATAAATTTTTTTTTTTTTTTTTCCCAAAAACCCATAAATATTTTATAGTAAACACAAAAAAAATTTCGCGGAAAAAAAATTTCCCAACAAATATTTACAATTAAAAAACAAATTTTTTTCTCTGGGCCTACGTAAAAACTCACAACAGACCAGGGCCACGCCCCCCCACACTTTTTGAATTTGACCCCGGGTTACCATAGAAGGCAAAACGAATACCAACTAAAAACCCACCAATACAGCTAATTTCAAAAAACAAAAATATCGTGGGCTTTCCAAAAATCTAAAAAAAAAAAAAAAAACTTTGGAAATTATGCGGCTAATACTCCCCCTCAAAACCTTTAACTTTGCTTTTTTTTAAATCTAAATACCTTTTTAAACCCCTTTTAACGTCGCTATTTTAGGCGAAAATTACTTTTGTTTTAAAAGTTTTTTAAATTACAGGTTTCCAAAACCCAAAAATATAATTTAAAAGGTTGGTAGAGAATTTTAAACAAAAATGGTTGGTAACACAAAACAGGGCTGACCGACGGGCTATTTAAATGGTGCAGTGTTTCAAGCAAAATAAAAGTGAAACAAATAAATCCAAAAAAGGTTTTTTCCGCCCAAAAAAATACATTTTTATATTCATTTAAAAAAAACGATAAAAAAATTTAATGTAAAAAACCCAAAATTTAAAATAGCGTACCATGAAATGACGTGACTGTGCGAGGGGTTTTTTGTAGGGCTCGGGGTTTGGGTTGCGTGTGTTATTCAATCAAAAATAAAAAAGGGGAAATTTAAATAATCCAAAACCCACTTTCCGCGGCCCCCAAAAAAAAGTTTAAAAACATAATAATAATCCAAATTTGAAAAAGGAAAAAACATAAATTTAATGTAAAATTTAAATTTTTCCCCTCAAATTAAGATTACCGTAGGGAGTGGGAAAATAGGGGGTAGGGCCAAAAGGCTGCCTAAACCTAGGTTAGGGGTTTGGGGGGGAGGGCGAACGCCGGGGTTTTTGGGTAGGCCTAGCCCCCAAAACCCAAACCCCAAAAAATTTTTTTTTTTTGGAAACAATGTTTTAAAATTTTTTTTACAAGCCTATAAAAATATTTTTTGGCCCAAAAATAAAAAGCATGAAAAAAGCATAAAAAAACCCTGTTGGGGGGCCCATAACCGCAGAAGTGGCCCCACCCCAATCGGGTTTTCCCGGGATAATTTTTTTTTGGGGAGCCTCTTGGGTTTATTAACCGGGGGACCCACCTCAATTTTTTGTTAATTGGTCCCCCCCATTGTCGTTTATTTATTTATTTATTTCAGTTTACAATGAATAATTTTAACTTCCGAGGAGTTGAATGTGACTCGGACGTAGAACGTGACTCACACATTGACTCAGGCGAGTACATTCCATTGGAACGCGTATGCCTATATGAGAGCAGTCGTCGCCGTGCAGCTGATATTCACCAAGTGTCCAGAATGAATATTTTCAATTTGTCAAACACTCAACTAAGCGAATATGCCCAAACGGACACCAAATGAAGCTGTAGGCCTATATTGGATCATGCGTTTTTTGGAAATGCAACGTGAAAACACGATTTCACGCGATTTCAAATGGAAGTCGTTTTGCGTTGGAAATCCTGTATATATTTGAAATAGCAACGTTAAAAGTTTTGTAGGTGGAGTATTTTAAGAAACGAGGAATGATGCAGGTTGCTGTTGGCACCATGTAGAATGAAGGATGCGTGCACCAAGCATGGCCAATAATATGTGCGTGTCTTTGTGATTAATCTGTGCAATAAACCTATACCGGTAATTGTATATTTTCGGAGTGGAATAATTGTGTTTTCCTGGCCTCCCGAAACTCAGATAGAGTAGGTAGGCCTAGATGTAGTAGTTGTAATTGTCTAATACTAGGGAAACGCCAAAGTCGTTGTTAGACGAGTGAGTGAGCCATGTGTTGAGTACCCGGTAACATTTCTTTTCTTCCCCTTAGGCCTTCTAGGCATCCCTATAGGCCTAGCCTATCATAGGCTACAGTGGAGCATTTTGGCCTAAACTATGGCCTAAACTTTTACACAACTCCCGGACCAACAATCTACCATTAAGCAAGACCCGGCAGTCACACGGAATATTCAGTTGAAGACTGCCAACAACAGCAACCTCCGGCACAGTGATTTCCACCAATACCCTATTATTTATACGAATATAATTATCAAACTTAAATGCAAATGTTCCCGGGTACCCACCACATGACTCGCTCACTCGTCTAACTACGACTTTGGCGTTTCCCTAGTCTAGTTGGCTAAAGCGCCTTTGTAGCCGAAATGTGGGAGACGTGGGTTCAATCTAGTGTTGGGACTTGAAAATTTTCACGTGAAAATTTTCATGAAAAATTTCAATTCATTGAAAATTTTCAAGGGCCGTGCAATGAAAATTTTCAAGTTTTTATTTTTATTATGTTGTTTAATTATGCAGTTGGTATTTGGTATTTAGTATTTGGCTAGCCTCTTGCACAGCAACAGGCCTAATGCATGCTGGGGCCTAGCCTAGAACAGAGGCATTGACATAGGCCTATAAGGTTTGTCAATAGCTTTGTTCGCCTGTCCACCACTAGTGCTACACTGTTTTACACGTGCACTGAGCAGTGTACGGCGGAAGTACTTCTTTTTAAAGGCAACAGTATGTCAGTGTAGCACGAGTGTTGCCCACAAAAAAACACACTCAACACTTTTAGTGTAGTTTCCTCCTACACGACCAAAATAGCCAGTGTAATCTAGTGTAGCACTGGCAGCACTAGTGCTACACTGTAGGTACAGAAAAACGACCACATTCTAACTACACTGACTTACACTAACACAAAAAACAGCCATTCGTCTACACTGACTTACACTAGTGTAAAGTGTTGGACAGGCGAACAAAGCTAATGTGGGAGCTAGGTCACATTGCAAATACAAAGCCTGCAAATGAAGGTCTAGCTCACTTATTATTTTTGTAGGTTGTATAGGCAATAGTCCGGTTGGGCCCTAACCAGATAAAATCCATCTTTAATTAGCACAAATGCTAGAGGGTTATGCAGAACTTAAATGCCTAGGGTAGGGTAGGGTAGGGTAGGGAATGGAAAGACCGGGAGAAACATTACTTTGGTGTGAGGTCTTCGCCTCCAATTAGTCTGTAAGTAGGCCTACCGTATTGTTTGTAGTGACTACTAGGAAGCTTTGCAAATCCTTTTTCAGGCGCGTTGTTGGATGAGCGTAATTTTTTTTAAACAAAAAAAAGCGTAAAATTGCTTCTTTCACGAGAAATTATTTTTCGATTGCTCTCATAAAAGTGGCGGTTCTAAGTTAAGAGATTTTGAAGGCCTCCAGAAAATTTAATCGCAATTGGAGTATTGGTTTAGCCGGAATCGTGTTAACAAACAGACAAAAATACAAAATAAATCCGGATTTTTTTCTCCAGTGTACCTAGTGAAATGAAATCTTCGCTACGCTCATCCAATAATCTAGGCTTTCTCTTAACCACCCGAAACGTTGGGTGTATTTTTTTTTTTTACATTTTGATATAGGCCTACTAATATGTTTTATATTGCTTTTGTTTCCATCATTCATGTTGGATACTATCCCAATTCAATATTCAACATTTTTGTCTCAACGATTATTTTTATAATGTAGGCCTATTTCGCTATTTGCAAATTGCAAGAATAAAATTAATCAACAAGATATTGCATATTAGACTTATTCCACCTCAGCCTGAGTCCCACTGTAGGCCTACATCCTCGATAGAAATAAATTATTTTTATTTATAATATGGTAAAATACAGTTCAAATAACAGATTAACAAACCTTGAAAATTTTCACGAAAATTTTCATGAAAATTTTCATGAAATTTTCAAGATTATTTTTTTTCATGAAAATTCCCATCACTAGTTCAATCCCCTGGTCGGGAAAGATTTTGTTAGTACCGTATTTCTAGATTGTATTTAAAAAATAATTAAACATGTTTTGAAATGCATATAACGCAGTGTAGTCCATCATCTGTGGCAATAGGGCCTACTATGGTAAACATAGCCAGTACGAAATACGCGAAAATATTGCAAGGTTTACTCAATCAACGAGCGGAATTTGGGGGTACCTTGACATCCAACATTCGACAGACCTTGCATGGGCACGGCATTACACGGCCAGGCGAAAAACAAAACAAAAAATATATTTTCAAAATCTAAAACATTGACGTTAAAATAATTTCTAAACATTGGAAGTCTATTTTTCAGTTTATCATTTCTTGTAGGTTTAAATCGCAATGAATCTTGCTGATTTTGTTAACAGTTCTCAATAAACTCGTACCGGATGTCTGTTTAAAATTTCAGCGCAATCTGTTCAGCGATTCGGCTGATTTTCAACGTACACACACACGCACGCAGAAAAACAATTAGGGCCGTTTAAGTGGAATGGAAATCACTACGTTCGCTACGCTCACTCGTTCAAAAAAGTTTTCACCGAATTTTCACATTTTTTTTTAGGCGGGTCCCGTTAATGAACAAGTAGGGCCTACCTTTTTTTCTTCTTCAGATTTAGCATGCTTTTATTCAACTTCATGATACAAAAAATACATTCCATACAAAAACAAACATTGATTTACATATTATGAAGGTGAATGCCCACATGAGCAAGGCTTGTGTGTGGGCGCATAATATTTTGTGGTAGCTAATTCAGGTTTAGATGGCAGATAACGTTGAATTTTCGTAGGTAGACATGTAGTATTCCATGAAAGTATATAAATGTAGGGTACCTATTAGTGATGACATCGGTAGGGCAAAACATGATTTCATCAACCTCATGGGCCAAAATATAAATTTAAAGCTACATGCATGTGTCATACATCAAATTAAAGCTTACAGCTTATTCTTTCAGAATCGCCAAAGTTCAATGGAATGGCATTTATATATTTTATAATATGACACAAGAAGTGCAATGATGTTCTGTTAATTTTTTTTTCTACATTTTACAATAGCAATTGAAAGCCAAGGAAAGTGATTAAAGAAAATTAGATTGCTGCAAAATGCATTCCTAATTTGGTTCTACATATATGCACAAACTTATTACCAGCATACTATATATCCCATCATATGCTATTAAAATATGGCAGGTCTGTATCTTTTTTGAAAATTGGATTGGTACGTCTGTTACTAAAAGTTCCTAAAGTTCTTTGTTCTGAGTGACTCAACAGTTCAATAACTTCAAAAATTTGTTTTATAAGTTAGATTATGGATGTAAATTTGAAGTAATTTTTTCAATTGTCTTAACTTTATGATTAGTTGATAAATTGTGGTAACAGACGTACTTTGAACGGTAACAGACGTACCATGGTACGTCTGTTACCACTGTTATTTCTCATATCCGATATTATTGTTTAAATTCTTTGTCCATAAAAGTTTGTAAAAATACCACTGGAGTGATAGGTCGAAAGCTTTCTTGTAAAAAATTGCTTCCATCAGCATGTTTTAGGTAGGCCTACAGTGTATGGTACATTATTAATTATTTCAAATTTTCAAATTTAAAAGGGTACTATCCCAATATCAAAGATTATTCCACTGGAATTGAAGTGAAGTTGGTCAAGATGTTGCACTAGAAGAATCTTAATACCTGGTAGATATTTAAATTTCAGTGATGCACCAATAATTAGATTGTGCCTTTGTAACTGTCAAATTATCATAAAATAACTTGTACGGTGGTACTTACACAACTGTTGGTAGCCAAATTTTACAGATTATTTGGAAGCTAGAGTTGAGGTGAATTACAATTTACTTGAGAATCATATACCATAATCATAGTAGGCCTACATATTTACAGTTGAGGAGCCAGTTTCATACACGGATATTGACACCATTGTAGAAATTCTCCCCCTCCCGTGATGGATAACAGAGAAGTCATTGCTGTACTGCTTTAGAAATTCAATTTTACTGAATGATGGTAACAAAGTTTGATGTTTCATATCTAGGGATGTTAACTGATCAACGTAATGGAGCAGAATAAATTTATGTTATGGTTTTGACCAGGTAGCAAAGGGAAAATGTATTAAAAAAATGCAATTTTTATTCCTACAAGGTACGTCTGTTACCGCTTATTTCTTTAGATAAGACAATATCCTCATAAATTCATATGAAATTAAGTGATTAGTAGGCCTATATAAGTATGAGGTAGTCCTCTATCTTGTACCTATTTTTTTATTCATGAGAAAGTTTGTTCTGTTGTATTCATTCAGCAATCACATACATTTACCAATTTCTAACGTAGGCCTACCGGTAATGTCTAAACAGTTGTCAAAAAAAGAATTCTGGATGTAACTGACCAATAATGAACAGAGAAATTATATTTGAAGATTTGATTAACTGTAACCACAAAAAGAAGCATGATCTATGATATTTTTGTATAAAATACCAGTTTTAATTCAGACAAGGTACGTCTGTTTACCATACTTGGTACGTCTTTTACCAGCCTATTCTTTGCATAGTAGGCAACATACTTAAAAATACACATGAAGTGACTTGTGAATCTGATTAAGTACTATCTGTAGCTATTTTGTATGAGAAGGTTTTTTATTTTGCATGCAATAATCACAGAGTTTTAATCATTTCTAACATACTTGTAAAAACACGCGTCCATTAAAAGTACGTCTGTTTACCGCTTGTTGCGATCCCTGTCACGAGAAAAGTTGATATCGTAAAAGTAAAATGTTTATACCATGAGAAAGCTCATCTTATTTCCTATTCATCCACATACTTACAATATCTTTTTAATGAATGGATAACAATATAATTGGGTTTGTTAATACAAAAATGTTGTCCGAAGGTACGTCTGTTACCCGTGTTTTGTCCCGGTAGTAAATATTGGAGTCGACTCCGGAGCCTTTGGAACCGGGTAGGAGTCGACTCCCCGATCCGCTTTTTTTTTTTTTGATTTTTTTTTGCAAAAGTTATTTTTAGCCCACTACTCTAGTTGCACAACGCTGTCCGGCCGTTCCCCCCCCCCACCCTCGATGGGCACTGTTAACTTTAATGTTTTGTGCCCTAAAATCCCAATAACTAACTCCACCCGCTAGCTTGCTTGTCTCTTGGCCCGGCCAAGACTCTCGCTGATGTTTTATGTTTAAGTTTTGAGATAAGATAACGACTAACGAGACAACAAGTGCAATCTCATTCAATTTATCATTAAAAAAATTAAAAAAAAAAAAAAAAAAAAAATTTTTTTTTTTTTTTTTTGGGGGGGGTTGACTCCTTGAAAATGGAGTCGACTCCGATAGGAGTCGGGTACCCGAGTACCCGATGTCATCCCTAGTACCTATGTAGGCCTACCTATGTAATGTGTAGCCTATAAAGTTAGGTGTAAAATATACGCGTTTCCAAGCAAAGATAGATGGCAGCACTAAAACGCAACATGTCGGACCGATCGGTAATAGAGGCGAGCTGCTTACGACGGGCGCTGTATATTCAGTTAGGTTCAACTTGATTTTTGTTACATTTCTGATCATTTGCGAAAACATTGATGATTATGTCATATCGTCCGCGTATTTTATTAGTAAAATTCGCAAGTTTTGGGGACCGGCTTTATTAAAATCGGGAATTTAATGTCATTTTAAATTACAACAAATAATTGAGATTATTTGATGATATTAGCTCGAAAAGAACAAACCACACTGTTAAACTATTAAATACAGTAACAAGTGTATCAAATAATTTGAATGATGAAGATCGATGACATTTTGCCAAGAAAAAGTTGCCCACCAATAATTATTTACTTGATATCTAAAAATCAAAAGAGCTTCTAGCAAATTATAGCCCTACACTTGTTTTGCACGTTTTCTACATCATTTTACAATGTAAACACAATCGGAGTAGGCCTATTATATTTATCTACTATACACTCAGGACTACTGTTTTTTTTTTTTTTAAATATACATTTTATTAAAAGTAGGCCGATTGATCGAATAGCTGATGGCCTATTTTTATTATTGTTTTATATGTCAATCTGCAGACAGCTTTAAAATCTTGTATGTCATATCATTATAGGCCTACTTATTCTATTGTAATAATATAAATCGTATTTATTATTATATTGTGTATAATATTATGTAGGCCCTAATAAATGAACAATGACGGTAAACGGTATATGTAGACCTACATTAATTATATAAGGTAGAAAAGGAGTTGGGACTTGTGCATAAGCCCTAATACAATTATTATTATTTTTGTTATTGTTTTGTTAATATTATTATGACTTTATTTATATTAACTTATCATAATAAAACTAAAGAAGTATATCTCAATTAAAAGTGCCATAAGAAGCGAGCGATACTGTATGTGTGAGTTTACTATGAGTTGTGAACATTCTTGACGGTTTGAATTATATTTAGTATTTATCGTACCCTGTTAGCCTATATTTTGTATATAGCATATAAATACCAATGATTTATTATGATATTACAATTAGAGAATTGTAATATGGATACAAATGCCATCCTCGGTGTCTCATGGGTGTATGGGGCGCAGGTCTGAATATAGTAATATTATTCTGGTGGACATGGTCTCGAATCCCGCATTTTACAGAGTGATTTTATCATTTTGGTGCACCCCCATGCTGTTGATTATCATCAGTTAACAACATTTTGGGAGAGCAACGACAATGTGGACCTACAATTGTACATATTTATAAGTGACAAACACGGAATGAAATGTGTTCTTCAGGTAAGCACATAGCGCGCTCCTCCGCCTATCACTGATCGGACAGTTGCATTTTTCGCCACCAGGTAGCAACCCCTTTGCTTGGAAACGCGTATAGGCCTGCTATAGCCTAAATGGTACCACTAGCCTATAGTACTAGGTATCATGTAGCCTTACTTCCTTACTTAACACCTTCACTGCTAATCTTTTACAAACACTTCCTTACTTAACACCTTCACTGTAGCTAGGCGGATTAGCCTAACAATTAGGGGTTTTGTGGTAGAGGGCTGAATTTTGGACTGTATACTCAGAACAACATTATAAGAAAATTGCCTCGAGGAGCCATGAAAAAATCCATCCGGTTAAGGGGGTGGAAGGGGGTGAAAAAATGGCATTTTTCAAATATAAAAAAAATCAAAAATCAAACTAAATTTGATCCTAAGATTACAAAATTATTACATATTGTAGATAAAAGTCCAAATTTTAATAAAAAAAATATATATCACCATATATGTATATATAACCAGTATTTTGCACCCTTTGTCTTTTTTTCACAAATTTACCCACTGTGCTGGGAGGATTAGCCTACCAGTTACGGTTAAGTGATAGGGCTGTGATTTTGTCTAAAACACTCAGAAGAATGATCTCAAAAAATTGGCCCGAGGAGCCCTCAAAAAAGTTGCTTGCTTAAAGGGAGAAAGAGGGGGTGTACTAAAAGGGTTGATAAAACTAAAATAAAGAAATCCGTATTCAAATATTATATTTACAACGCCATATTAATGTGTATTGTAGATTAAGTCTAAACTTTAATTTAAAAAATTAAAATTTCACCCATATATGTAAATCTGATCAGATTTATGCGCCCTTTTCCCATTTTCATAAATTTCCTCAATATTAACGAAAGTGTATCGTGCGACCACTCTTTTTGTCACAAATTCTCCTAATATTACGAATTAGGACGAAAACAAAATTTTGTGATGCTTTGGGTACATTTTTACTCAATGGACTTTGATCTCATTTTAACAAATTCACTCAATTTTAACGAAAGTGTATCGTGTGACCACTCGTTTTGTTCAAAATTATGCCAATAGTAAGAAAAAGGATAAAAAGTTTTTTAACACCTTAGGTACAGTTTCACTCAATGGACTTTGACCCCATTTTCAAAAGTTTACTCAATATTAACGAAAGTCTATCATGTGATGACTCGTTTTGTCTCAAATTATCCTAATAATACGAATTAGGACGAAAATAAGATTTTGTCATACACTTTGTCATACATACTTTTGAAACCTTGATGAAACTGTACCTAAGGTGTTAAAAAACTTTTTTTATAATTTTTCTTATAATAGGCATAATTTTGAACAAAACGAGTGGTCACACGATACACTTTCGTTAAAATTGAGTGAATTTGTTAAAATGAGATCAAAGTCCATTGAGTAAAAATGTACCCAAAGCATCACAAAATCTTGTTTTCGTCCTAATTCGTAATATTAGGAGAATTTGTGACAAAAAGAGTGGTCGCACGATACACTTTCGTAATATTGAGGAAATTTATGAAAATGGGAAAAGGGCGCATAATCTGACCAGATTTACATATATGGTGAAATTTTAATTTTTTAAATTAAAGCTTAGACCTTAATCTACAATTCACATTAATATGGCGTTGTAAATATAATATTTGAAAACGGATTTCTTTATTTTAGTTTTATCAACCCCTTTTAGTACACCCCCCCTTTCTCCTATAAGCAAGCAACTTTTTTGAGGGCTCCTCGGGCCAATTTTTTGAGATCATTCTTCTGAGTGTTTTAGACAAAATTCACGGCCCTATCACTTAACCCGTAACTGGTAGGCTAATCCTCCCAGCAGAGTGGGTAAATTTGTGAAAAAAAGACAAAGGGTGCAAAATCTGGTTATATATACATATATGGTGATATATATTTTTTTTATTAAAATTTGGACTTTTTTCTACAATATGTAATAATTTTGTAATCTTAGGATCAAATTTAGTTTGATTTTTGAATTTTTTTATATTTGAAAAATGCCATTTTTTCACCCCCTTCCACCCCCTTAACCGGATGGATTTTTTCATGGCTCCTCGAGGCAATTTTCTTATAATGTTGTTCTGAGTATACAGTCCAAAATTCAGCCCTCTACCACAAAACCCCTAATTGTTCTTGTATTTTCCTTTAATCCGCTTGACTACTGCTAATCTTTTACAATGTAGCCTTACTTAACACCTTCACTGCTAATCTTTTACAAACAAACATCTTTTGACAAATTTTAAATTCGCTCTCAATCTCGTTGTCCTTGTGTTTGCCATGTTTTAATAATCACAGGTCGAATATGAGTTTTTAATAGTTGTATAAAAACTGTTTTGGCCTGTGATGCTCATTCTGAGGGCTTGTGCAAAGCATTGAAAAGATGAATAACCACTAACACCGCATGTGTACAACGATGCTACAATATTCACTGATCCCACATGTATTTGCCCTTCTTTGGACTGTGACATCCATATGCTGTTATGCCCTTCCAGACAGGTTGTCGTGACAGTTAAAATCGGACCCTGGATGGCATGCGTTACATTGATAACGGGTTTTATGCAAAACTTGCCAAAGTGAAACAATTAAGTAGGCATTGCCAAAAACAAATAGTACATTGAAAATTTGTACACTCTTGCTTATCATCTCACGCTGTCTAGCGTCACTGTTGACACTATCCGCTGTCACATGCGATTTACGTGTCCAATCTTGTACGTTTTATCA
>JAMZAV010005659.1:0-41406 GCA_024449915.1 Sweltsa coloradensis
CGCGCGACCCTAATTCGGGAGGTCCCGGATTCTAAACCTACCCAGACTGGCAATCCTGACTCAAGGTTTTTTCAGTTGTTTTCCTCAGTCGTTAATGCTAAGGGAAAGAATTGAGTCGCCTCAAACAACCCTAGGACATCCCTTTACAACTGTCTTAACTCCAATAAATCTAGTTGACACGTTAAGAAGGGGCTTGCATTGCACACTGGGCAAGTTTCCAATGAAAAATTATTTGAAAAATGAGTATTCTAACAAACAAACATGAAAACAATAAATTAAATTATTAACAAGCTTGTTACATGACAGCCGGTGAAATATGAACTACATGGTTTAAGAGGACTAGTTTCTCACATCGTTTAGTATTCTGTTGTCGATAAGTTTCCCTGTCTGAGCCTGGGGCACAATTGGCTCAGAGCATGGCATCTGCTAATTGTAAAAGGCGATTCAAGAGAATATGTCCATCTCGCTAACATCAGCTAGTTAGAACCGTAGAATATAACTCCCAGAAACTGGAGGCGAGCTCAAGTAGACATCGTCGGGGAGCAACCTCTCTCATCTCGACTCCCTCCTCGACGATGACGACAACGACAATACGAACGAAGACAATGACGATGGCGATGACAACTACGACTTGAGAAACCCCCCCTTTCCTCGCCCTACGCGTGGATGGTTCTGACCAGAAAGAAGCCATCGTTCTCAAATTCTCTAGGCTAGAGTAGCGCATCATAAAAGTAACAAAAAACTTTAATCTGAGATATCAATATGAAATTATCAAGGAAATGAAAGTATTATAACACAATATGAAAGGCAGCTTGATTTGACCTACCCGGTTAAAAGCCCCTGGTTTCTCTTGTCGTCATTGAATCTCAGTGTGGCGCTTAAAATGCAAACAAACTCAAGAAAACTACTTGTCCTATTTACTCATTTCGACTGTAAAACAGTGCATTCTTATTTAAAATACAAACATCAATCAAATCAAATCAAATCAAAAAATATAATTATTTTATTTTATTATCGTCATATTTCAATATCAGAGGCGGCGCAATATGACCTAACCGGTTGAAGCGCCCTAGTTTCTCACGTTGTCTCCTTGCCCAATGATTTTGTACTGGTCACTCCTTTAGTTGAGCTGTATACTTTGTACACATAACAAAAACTTGTAGAAATACAGCCAAACCTTACACACTCAAAAGGAATGAGATCTAAAAAAAGGGCCAAGCTCATCTACCCTTCCACATAAACGTACAGTGTCCCATAACAGCATCCTCGAAAAGCTTGGCAAAATAGAATTTGCATGTTATTACGTTTAAATTAATTAGAAAAAAAGAACTTGGATAAACTATTACGTTAAATTAATAATCGCAAATTCTATTTTGCCAAGCTTTTCGAGGATGCTGTTATGGGACACTGTACGTTTATGTGGAAGGGTAGATGAGCTTGGCCCTTTTTTTAGATCTCATTCCTTTTGAGTGTGTAAGGTTTGGCTGTATTTCTACAAGTTTTTGTTATGTGTGTGATCTCATTACTTTTTCAAGTTCCATTACAAAATTATTTGCTAAAATATAATATTTTTATCAAAGTTGATTTAAATTC
Organism: Sweltsa coloradensis; assembly: GCA_024449915.1. Lineage (NCBI taxonomy): Eukaryota > Metazoa > Arthropoda > Insecta > Plecoptera > Chloroperlidae > Sweltsa > Sweltsa coloradensis. The sequence goes on from JAMZAV010005659.1 coordinate 1,594, forward strand.
TATGGTATTAGCAGTAACAATATAGGATGTAAAATATCTAGACCCGGATTCATGTACATCCTGGGTATAGGTGGTATAACCATGGTATAACGACGGTATAAGGACTGGACCCCAATTCTTGAGTTCGTGGGAGATGAGTTGAAAACGCAATTTGAAAACGAAGTCGTTTTCGTTTTCGAAGGAATTGGTATTCTTGAACGGTATCGTGGAAAACGTCATGGGTTGTGAGTTGAAGATCGAAAGAGTATCACGAAATCCAAACACTTTAAAAAGATTTGCGTATAGCAAAGAGCTCGAAAAAGTTCTATATTTATTCTAGATGGCAGTGCCTTCATAAACGCGGGCCAATCGAAAGACAAGTTGTATGAAATGATTTGATTGTTGCAATTATGTAAACAAACAGATGAGCAAGTTCATATCAGAACTGTTGTGCTGGCATAGGGTTGGCTAGGCTTGTCAAACATGTAATGTAAGTATGAATTTTACTAGTCCTATAGCCAAATGGAACTTTAGACCTACACTTTTGCATTATAAATAATTTTCCACATCTGGGCCTAGGCCAGGGACGGTTTCTGATTTGTTTTATGAGAGTATAATGACACCTTTTCTCGTTCCACACAAAGAAGAAAAATTTTAAATGTCCGCTATTTGTTTACGTATCGCACTTTCCCGCCTAACTCTGCTTATACCGTCAACAAGTGTCAAGTAACTATGGTTACTTGTTGATTGTATGCCAAGTGTTTAAGGCTTATTTTAAAACCTTTATTTGGAAGCCTTCCAACAAACTTTTTCAACTTTTTTTTTCAAAAGAGACTATATTTCTATAACCTTAATGTCCATGTAAAATATGAACATTGTAGTCCCACCCGTCTGGTCAGAATCGCGGGCCGACGTATTAGATGTTAGCAGTAGTAGGCAGTAGTAGGCAGTAGCTAACATCCTTAAAGTGATTTTGAGCATGTTTCAAGCCATTTTTTCACCAAGAAGGAATAATCGTACCCCAATAAAATTTGGCATGTGTTGTCAGGTACCTAAATCCCCTCGATTGTGATAGTTTTCAAGTTCACATCACGTTACATGACGGCTGGGTAACACCTCGAAATCACCCCAACTCTGCTTGGTGTATAAGGTGCTTGAGTGTGTAGCGCACCGCGGCTTGGCTGCGGCGCCCTAACGGGCACCTAGATTCCCCCGTCTGGGCCCGGGGTAGAATTGGCCCAGAGCATGGCTCTGCTAACCGTAAAAGGCGATTCAAGAGAAAAAGTCCACCTCGCAAACATCAGCTAGTAAGAAGGGTAGTATATTACTCCCCAAAACTAGAGGCGAGCTCTGGCAATCATCGTCGGGGACCTTGCCCCCTTCCCTTGGACGACCCCCCGGCGACGATGACAATGACACAACGAACGATGACAAAGACGATGACGACCGCGACGTGAGAAACCCCCCCTTCCTCCCCTTACCCGTGGCTGGTTCTGACCAGCATGGGCCCCTCCTTCCCCCCCTTAGGCTAGAGTGGTGCATTATGACCTAACGGTTGACGCGTCCTTAATCCAAATAAACCAAAAATTAGAATCGTAGAATATAACTCCCCGAAACTAAAGGCGAGCTCAAGTAGACATCGTCGGGGAACACCCTTTCTCTCCTCGACTTCCTTCAAAACGATGACAAAATGTTACAATACGAACGATGATAAGGACGATGGCGATGACAACCACGACTTGAGAAATCCCTTTCCTCGCCCGAGTCGTGGCTGTTTCTGACCAGCATGGGACTTTCCTCCTCAAATCTTCTAGGCTAGAGTGGCGCATCATGACCTACTGGTAAAAGCGCCCTTCATACAAAACATTGTTTTTAAAGTGGCCAAGAGGTTGGTACAGCTAATCATGACGACGTCCCTGATGACGACGATCATGACTACACAAACTATGTCATAGAAAATGACGACCGCGACGTTAAAACACCTTCTGTCCTCCCCATACAAGTATAGTACGTTTACTTGCGAGTAGAGCACATAGTTCTATTCGAGCGCAGAGTTCTTGTGTATGTCAGCTAGTTGAATTCTATACCATTTCAGATTCCGAGGAGCAAAACGCCCGATGGTTGTCAATAGGATTAAACAAGGATGCCCCCGTCTGGGCCCGGGGTAGAATTAGCCCAGAGCATGGCCCTGCTAATCGTTAAAGGCGAGTCAAGAGAAAAAGTCCACCTCGCAAACATCAGCCAGTAAGAGGGGAGTATATTACTCCCCGAAACTAGAGGTGAGCTCTGGCAATCGTCGTCGGGGACCTTGTCCCTTCGATTGACGACCCCCCGGCGACGATGACAATGACACAACGAACGATGACAAAGACGATGACGACCGCGACGTGAGAAACCCCCCTTCCTCCCCTTACCCGTGGCTGGTTCTGACCAGCATGGGCCCCTCCTCCCCCACCCCTTAGGCTAGAGTGGTGCATTATGACCTAACGGTTGACGCGTCCTTAATCCAAATAAACAAAAAAAAAAAAAAAATAGACTATAGGATGTCATAAAAATATTTAATTTATAAAGTAATAAATAAGTTTATACAATACAATCATTAACTCTTGAAATCATTATTAAAATATTTTAAAAAATGCTATTACAAAAATGAATGCTTTTATTGTAAGTTGACACTTGGAATGAAAAAAATCGGACACCATTTGCGGTTTTTAAGTATTTTTTCATTAAACAAAATAATATAAATAAAATACTTAATAACCGTAAACGATGTACGATTTTTTTCATTCAAAGTGGATAAAACTAATAAAAAGTCATAAATTTTTGTTATAGAATTAGATTATGATTTTAATAATGATTTCATGAGTTAATGATTGTATTGGATAAACTTATTTATTACTTTATTAATTAAAATATTTTCTCTTAATTCTACTCTAATCCTGTTGTTAATCATCGGACGTGATGCTCCTCGGAATCTGAAATTGTATAGAAAGATATTTTTATTCACTTAGACTAGTACAGTGTACAAGTATAACTCTTTGCAGAAAAAGTGAATAGTCTATAATTAATAATTAATAATAAAAGTGATAGTTATTATAATGATTTAAACAGTGTTAGAAGAAAATAGTTGGATATAAAGCATAATTGATAATTGATATGGATATTGATATTAATATGTATGATGATTGATAATATTTATATATATATATATGATGATTCATTAATTGATTAATAATGATAAACACAGTGTTTATGTTAAAGTAGAGTAGATGCAAAACAATTGCATGCGCCACTATAGATTAAGAACTCATATAGAGTAAAGAAAAGTTTGGATATAAAGCAATTTTTGATATGATATTGTGATAATTGCTAATGGCACAGAAAACAGCAATGATGTACAGTAGAATGTGTCTATAGTATATAATTTATATTTATATATATATATGTGTGATGATTGATTGATTAGTGTTTATGTTAAAGTAAAGTAGATGCAAAATATAGTATGCCCTACTAGATTAAGAATTCATATAGATAAAGAAAAGTTGGATATAAAGCAATATTGATGTGATATTGTGATGAGAATTGCTGATGGCACAGAAAACAGTAATGATGTACAGCAGAATGTGTCTTATATACCTGCACAATCCAAGGAAGCATGTAAGCACATATATATTATATATAGAAGTTTGTTACATCATTTCGGCTAAGGGAACATTTGAAAATTTTAAATTGCAGTGCTTGTTTGTGGTTATACTCTAGATAATTTGTAAATATTGTCATGTAAACAGGGTAGTTTACCCTTGTTACTAGCTATGTCATGAGGATGGTTTCATTTGCGTGGTGTTATGGTTTGCGCCTGTCGCAATCTCTGTGAACACCGAATGTTTGGTTATGTTATAATGGAATGTGGCGACTTTGTAACGTTTGTCGTAAACTAAATAGTTACGTTCGTGTTGATTATTAGAAGAATGCGAACGTAGTACAACAAGTATTACTAGGATTATTGATGGAGACCGAGGACAGGGGGAGTGGAAGACAGACCGGCGAGTGGGCTAGGTGGCCAACCGAGAGTCGAACCGAGAGAACTCGTCTAGGTGACGTACGGGCAAGGTGCCCAGGTTAGGCGACTGGAGTGTTCATTGGAAGCGACAGGACTAGGTGTCCGGCTTAGGAAGCAAGGGCTTCAACCAGGATTGCTAGACACAGGAAGAGGCCGAGGACTTTCGCCTTACAAGAGGTGAAGAACGAAGAGCCAAACATCACCAGCTGCCGAGGGGTCCGTGGCCGAGGGTCGACACCATCTCTACCAGAGTCATAAGGGGAAAGAATAAGCTAAGTTCTCTTAATAATAGTAACGTCAGTAATGCTAAGGGATACGAACCCACGTTCAGCCGAGTACAGTGCATGAGCTCACCGATACCAGGCGAGAGTAGGCATTATTATTATTGTTTATGTCTTTTGCTAATACAGTGTACCCTTCTTTAGTTGATTTATGACTCTTATTACACGGTCACCACCACCCTAAGTACTCCTCATCCCAGACTCTAGATTAGAGACGATTCCGGTCACAAGTATAATTGGTTGTCCCCTGGAGAACTACGCCCCACATTAACATCTACTCCGGCATTAACATCTATGCTTAAGGGATGACATCCGCTAAACTTGACAATATTATAATGATAAAATGAATTAACTGCAAATATTTACATGGAGAGGTAGTCATTGATGGAGTAAAAGCTGTTTGCTGTAAGATATGATTTCAACTTATGTTTAAAGGAAGACAGGGTGGGAGAGGTTTTGATGTGGTCAGGGAGCTTATTGTAGAGGGTGGAAGCTAGATATTCAGGGCCTTGTGCAAAGAGGCGCAGATTGTGGGAGGGCCTGTGTATGTGAAGGTTGGCTCTAGTGTTATGGGAGTGCACAGAAGCGTTTAGATGGAAGAGGTTACGGTTGGTGCGAACGAATAATGCGGCTGATTGGACAAGGGTACATGCTAAAGTAAGAAAACCAAGGTTCCTTGAAAAGTTCTCTACATGGTGTCTTCTGGAGACACCAGCTATGATACGAACCGCTCTCTTTTGGAGAATGAATATTCTGTTCGCATGGGGGGAAGCTCCCCAAAATAGCAGGCCATATGATAAGTGAGAGTGAATGTGTGCAAAGTAAACTAGCAATAGGATGTGGGGGTTAACTATTTGTTTGAGCTTTCTGATTGAGTAGCAGCCAGATAATATTTTGCTGGCAACGTGGTTTACATGGATGGACCAGTCTAGATTATCAGTTAGTGCAAGGTCTAGGACTTCGACTGTTTGAGCGCGGGGGATAGTATCAGAGTCAAGACGAACAAGGTCAAATAGCTGACATACAAAAAACAAAACAATCTCGAAGAGAAAAATGTGTCCAACTCTCAAGTAAATGTACTATAGCTGGTTTTGTGACTTTCTTCCCCATTATCCCTAAGCTATAATGGCGCATTATGACTTCACGGTTGACGCGCCCTTCAGCCATACCATAAAAAACGAGAAACATGAAACTTTAATCTGAGAAAACAATTTTAAATTTATCAAGAAATGAACAGTATGAAAGACAGTGTGATTTGACCTACCCGCTTCCAGAGTGCTAGTTTCTCTTGTCGTCCTTATTCATATGTACAGTTGTTATCTCGCAAAAACGTGTGCTGCTCGGCGCATTGGCCCAGAGCATGGCTCTGCCAATCGTAAAAGGCGATTCAAGAGAAAAAGTCTACCTTGCAAACATCAGTTTGTAAGAAGGAGTAGTATTTTACCCCCCAAAAAACAAGAGGCGAGCTCTGGCAATCGTCGTCGGGGACATTCCCCCCCCTTCCCTTGACGACTTCTTCGAAGACGATGACAGTGACACAACAAACGATGACAAAGACGATGACACCGCGACGTAAGAAACCCCCCTTCCTCCCCTTATTCGTGACTGGTTCCGACCAGCATGGGCTGCTCCTCCCCCCCCCCCCCGGTTAGAGGGGTGCATTATGAACCAACGGTTGACGCGTCCTTTAATCCACATAAACAAAAAAAACTTTTATTTGTTTTGGCGTCACAATATACAGCCTTCCTGGACAAAAAATAAACAAAACATACAAAATTGGCATTCTATGAGAGAGCTTGAACGTACGATTATAATTGTATAGTTTCCTTTTTCAAACATTATCTTACAGCTCCCCCCCCAACTCACCTTGCCTGTGGCAGCTTCTGACCACCACGGTTCTGTCATCCCCACATCACCTAGGTTAGACCGCGATGCATTTATTATCTCCCAACGGTTGACGCGCCTCTTTCCAAGATCAAACATTTTATATTTACAGACTTAACATATGACAGGCGAAAATTTTTAATCACGTCGTAGTCTTAAAACATTAAAAAAACGTTTCTAAGAAAGCTGCATGATATGTTTTAAGTAGGCTTAACTAAGACAATAATAACAAAATATCCCTCGTCTGGGCAAGGGGAGAATAAAGCTCTAAGCATGGCTCTGCTATATAAAACATGCGAGGAAAGAAAAAACTTTGTTTTGGGCAAACATCAGCTAGTTTGTGGTGGAGTAAAATACTCCTTTCCTCCCCCGTAACATAACTCCCCCGTCTGGGGCCGGGTTAGAATTGGCCCAGAGCATGGCTTTGCTAATCGTAAAAGGCGATTCAAGAGAAAAAGTCCACCTCGCAAACATCAGCTGGTAAGAGCAGAGTATATTACTCCCCAAAACTAGAGGCGAGCTCTCGCAATCGTCGTCGGGGACCTTGCCCTCTTCCCTTGACGACCCCCCGGCGACGATGACAATAAAAAACGAACATGACAAAGACAATGACGACCGCGACATGAGAAACCCCCCTTTCCACCCCTTAGCCGTGGCTAGTTCTGACCAGCTTTGGGCCCCCTCCTCTCCCCCCCCCCCTTAGGCTAGAGTGGTGCATTATGACTTAACGGTTTGACGCGTCCTTAAATCCAAATAACCCAAAAACGTAACATAACTTGTATTACCAGCACGGGCCCCTCCCCCCTATTATCGTCTAAGTTAGAGTGGGTATTATAACAAACGGTTGACGCACCCATAAACAATGAATCACAAATAAGTCCACGAAACAAGAGGCGAGCTCTGTTGGTCGTCTGTCGTGGGAGACATATCCCCCAAAATTTGACGTCCTCCTCGACGCGACGACGATTATAATATAACCCCCCCCCCCACGCCCATTTTCTCCACCGATACCCTTGGCTGGCACTGATCATGGGGTGGGACCTTCTCACCTATATCCTCTATATGCTGAGTGAAGCATTATGATTAACCTTCACGCGCTCCTAATCCAAATGAATTAAACGAAATATCAATTCAATTTATTAACTAACAATATAAACATGACGGCGCAATATAAATACCTACCCGTTGGAGCCCTCTAGTTTCTCTTGTCGCCGTTTTCTAATTCATCCTTCCATCTTTTAACTAGAGTGGCACATTATACCATACGGTTGACGCGCCCTTAGACATAATGAAATTCAAAAAAATCGTTTATCTCAAAAGTACTTTAAATGAATTGGGTCATTTTCACAACATAAAATTAATATTTTATATTCTCCAACACATTAATTAAGTAAAATGTGCCGAGAGGATGGCAAAGAGAACATAGCTCCACGCTCACTTCGTGACTCCCAAAAAATTAAAAGATAGTAAAAGGGGATTCAAGAAAAAAAGTCCACCTCGCAAACATCAGCTTGTAAGAAGAGTAGTATATTACTCCCCGAGACAAGAGACGAGCTCTGGCAATCTTCGTCGGGACCTTGCCCCCTTCTCTTTACGACCCCTCGACGATGTGACGACATGACGACCGCCAACGTGAGAAGCTCCCTTTTTCCCCTTACCCGTAGCTGGTTCTGGCTAGCATGGGCCCCTTCTCCCAATATCCTTTAGGTAAGATGGTGAATTATACTTAACGGTGACGCCCTCCTTAATCTAAATAAACCCAAAAACCCCAAACAAAAAGCATTTTTAAATGTATTTGCCGGGGGTCAAATTGACCTAGAGCATGGCTCGGCTAATTGTAAAAATAGATTCAAAAAAAAACGTTCACCTCGCAAACATCAGCTAGATCAAAATTGTAAAAGAGATCAAAATGTACCCGTCCTGATGGTCTAGTGGTTTAAGACGCCTGTCTGGAATGCGGGAGATACTGGTTCGATTCCCGTTTGGGGCGGACTTTTTTAATTTCCAATTGTCGTAAATAAAAGCATGTGTTTATTGTTTTATTTCTATTTTCCTAATGGAATGAACCAAATTGATATGAAGCGCAAAAGTTATCTCTCCCAATCAGATGAAGAACTTCTATCAATTATGTCCTTACGGTTGGCGTGCCCTGAATACAAAATTAAAAAACCAGTGAAAACGTCAAAAGACTTGAAAAAATTTTTAATTTTCTTTTTCTTCATAAATTAAAAAAGCTCCTCTTTCTCCCCTTTCCCGTGGCGCTATATGACCTAACGGTTTTACACGACTTTTAAATTAAAGTATCCAAAATCCATATTTTTAAAATAAGTTTCCCAAAAAAAATTCCGAATTCCAGTTTATTATGATTGTGACGCACACAATCGTTTTAAATATTTAGCTTAAACTTACAAAATCACAGGCAGCGCAATATGACCTGACCAGTTGAAGCGCCTAGTTTCTCACGTCGTCGTGGATCTCTATGTTTTCTATGTTCTGCTTCCAATGCTGAAGGGTTTTAAAGGTTTGATTCCCTAGTAGGTAGAAGTTTTCAACACTAACTAGGTGTGAGTCCATCAGTTCCTAGCTTATGAGTTAGTTAACTGTAGCAGGGTTTATGGGTTGGCCTATTTCGTCTTATTTTCTTACGGTTGAGTAATTAGCTTTTATTTTAGCCTCGTCGTTGGGGAACATTCCCTTCCCCCTTTACAACCTCCCCCACGACGAAGACAATGACAACACGGACGATGACACAGACGAAGACGACCACGACGTGGGGAAACCACCAACCCCCGCCCTCCCGGGGGACCTCCTTTCCTCTGTACTTTGCCCGAGGCCGGCTGTTTTGCCACAGACCACAGCCCCCCACCCGACCCCGGCCCATGACCCCGCCCCGACCCCTTCCCCGCCACCTAATCCCCTGCCCTCCCCTTGCTTGGCTGGTTCTAACCAGCACAAGCTGTCCACTCCCGCTCCCCCACGTTCACCCCACGTTCCTCACCTTTGTTAAAATGATAGTTTAAACTAACTTAAACTACTACTTATCCAGAGGCGCAATATGACCTAACGGTTGACGCGCCCTTCAACCTTATTAACAATAAACATCAACATAACACCTTTGCAAACATCACCTATACTAAAAGGGTATAGTAAAACATTTACTGGTTCGACCACGTGATACCTTTCCACCGATTAACCCTATAGAACTATGCAAGACCGCCATCGTGAAGTAATGCCTTAGTTATTTTCTTCTTCCCAACTTTTTTGTGTTACAGGCTATATTGGACACTTTATGTCGAATTATTGGTAATTTTAGTATTCTCTTGTGTGCCCGGCATTGTAAACGTTAATCGCAAAACATATTTTTTTCTTCACTACCTTATAAAACAAAATAAATAATGTCAACATAATCATTAGTTTATTTTTCATCAACAAAAGCAAGCGGTGATGCAGTAACTTGCAAAACAGATTCTCTAGAAACAAAAGCTACTATTTTTTATTTTTTATTTTAACAATTCCGTATGAAAGTAAAAGCTTTTTTTTAAAATTTACTAAGGTTACGTCGTCAGTTACGAAAATTTCTTGAATATTTTGGCGAGTAAAAAACTGTAGTTTAATTTTAAAAATCATAAATGGCAAAAGGGTTAGAAAACAAAGTACCCCCGTCTGGGCCCGGTGTAAAATTTTGGGGCCCGAGCATGGCTTGTAACCGTAAAAGACGATTCAAGAAAAAAAAGTCCACCTCCCCGAACTCCCCGAATTAGAGGCGAGCTCTGGAAATCGTCTTCGGGGCCCTTGGGCCCTTCTTTTGGATCCTCGACGACCGATGAAACAATGACAACATAAACGATAAAAAAGACAATGACACCACACGTGAGAACCAAAATTTACCCTCCTTAACCGGGGTGTTCTTTACCAGCTTGGGTCTTTTTTCCCCCCCCCCCCCCACCCACCCTAGGAAGGGGAATGCTTTTGACCCAAGGTGAAGCGCCTTATCCAAATAAACAAAAACCCCCTCTTCCTTTTCCCAAACCCGGGGCTGATTGTCACAGACTACAGGCCCCCGACCCCCGTTGGGCCCCCGGTTTGAATAGGCCCGACATGGCCGCTAAAACGTAAAAAGGGGATTAAGAGAAAAAGTCCACCCCGCAAACACAGCTAGTAAGCGGGGAGAAATTTTTCCCCCCAACCCAGAGCGAGCTTGGCAATAATCGTCCCTCGGGGACTTTCCCCCTTCCCCTTGGGCGACCCCCCCACGACGACGCAATGACACAACGAAGATGACAAAGGGCGATACGGGCCGCGAGTGAAAACCCCCCTTCCCCCCTTACCCGGGGTGGTTCCCAGCAAGGGCCCCCCCTCCCCCCCCCTTTGGCTAGAGGGTTCATTTGACCAACGGTTGACGCGTCTTAATCCAAATAAACCCCAAAAAAAACTCCCATTCCACCTTGCTTGTGGCGGGACTGACCAGCACAACCCTTTCCCCACCCCCATCTCCCCCCGTCACCCTTGTTCCTCCCCTTGGGAAAAAAAAATAGATAAAAAATTAAACTACATTATCAAGGAGGCGCAACGACCCAACTGTGACGCGCCCTTAAAACCAATAAACAAAAACATCAAACTACACATTTTGAAACATCAACTATAGAAAAAATTAAAGGATTTTAAACCTTTTTCTGGGTTTGACCCGCTGGTCCTCCTACCGATAACTTTAGGACTGTAGATTTTATAAAATCAAATATTTCAAAAGGGTTTGTACGCTTGGAAACAAGTATCCCCGTCTGGGCCCGGGGTGAATTTGGCCCGGCTCGCTTATGAAAATGCGATTTTAAGAGATAAAAAAACACTTTTCAAACATCAGCTAGTAATGGGGGGTATATTACCCCCTGAAACTAGAGGCGAGCCCTGGCAATCGTCGTGGGAGAACCCTTCCCCTTCCCCTTTCAGACCTCCCTGACGACGATGACAATGACACAACGAACGATGACAAAGACGATGACGAAACCCAGACTGAGAAACCCCCTTCCTCTCCTCACCCATGCTGGTTCTGACCAGCATGAGCGCCCTCCTCCCCACATCCCCTAGGCTAGTGTGGTAATTATGACCCCCGCGGGTTTACGAGGCCTTCATTATAAAAAAATACAAAGTCCCTGTCACTGTTGGGGCTTGACATTTGTGTTTGAAGTGGTAACTCACGATGGCGATATCAGACCCAAAGATGACGTCAATCGCAAAACAACCTATAAGTTAGAGGGCATATTATGACCTAACGGTCGACGCGCTATTAATCAAAAAAAAATACGCTTCGTAAAAATTCGTCAAAGTATGATTTCTGAGGAACATTTCTTCAGATGTCTCTCTTAAATCATAACATATATAATTTTTTAAAGATTTTTTACCGTTCCCATAAATTTTCATCAAGATCGTATAAGCCGTTTTTCCCGGTAAAAACGCGAACAAACGACAAAATACAAACAAAAAATATAAACAAACTATCAAAACAAAAAAATACCCAAACCAAATTTTTTGAGGGGTCAGTGAAATTGATGTCTTCGTTTTTCTCATCCATTTAACTTACAATAACACACGCGGCGCAATATAACCTACCCGGTTGGAGCACCCTAGTTTCTCTTGTCGTCGTTTCATCTCTCTAAAAAGGGTTACAATCTCACGTTCCTGCCTAATAAGTATTTTAAGGGAATAATAATAATATTGTTTCTTTAATATAATTATATTATATCCTATTATATAATATTTATATTGCCCAACACATTCTTTTATCTAAATTTGCTAAGAGGATGGGCCTGGTTCCCGAGGGTAGAATAAGCCAAGAGCATGACGGCTCTGCTAATCGTACAAGGCGATTCATGAGAAAAACCACCTCGCAAACATCAGCTAGTACGAGGGGAGAATATTACTCCCCGATTCCAGAGGTGAGCTCTGGCAATTGTCGTCTGGGAACTTGCACCCTTCCCTTGAAGACCTCCCCGACGACGACGATGACAAAGACAATGACGATCGCGAGATGAGAAACCCCCCTTCCTCCCCTTGCCCGTGGCTGGTTCTGACAGCATGGGCCCCTCCTCCCCATATACCCTGGGCTAGAGTGGTTCAGTATGACCTAACGGTTGACGCGTCCTTGATAAAAAAAAAATAGTAATCACTCAATCAGTGTAGACAATAAATAATACGTGATTTCTTCTTTTCCGCCTATCGTAATAATAATAATAATAGTAATTATAATTATAATAACAATAATAATCAAACACACCATTAACTCATCTAGTCAATTGTCATAAACACAGGCGGCGCAATATGACCTAACCGGTTGAAGCGCCCTAGTTTCTCACGTCGTCGTCGTAGCCATGTTAACATTGCATTTGTTGCCCGCCAGTCGCTCAATGTTAGTAAATACTGCTACGCCATGGCCTCCTGAATCTCCCGTATTTGATTAGGTCAACTTTCGTAGGAATCTTAAAAACTTCAGTCAACAAGGCGGTGAAGAAGACATTGTTAAAACATTGTGCACTGTCAATTGTTTTCTTTTGTTCTTGGACGAGAAATACGTGCGTGGTCTTTAATCCTGTCAAATAAGAATTTTTGGAGGAAAAAATTGCGATGTCGCTGAATTTTTGCAGGGACCTTCCTTGAATGATACTTATCAACATACTAAAACTCCCCTACAATCGGACTGGAGCTTTGGCCGCCATATTGGAAAATGGCCCCCAAAAAGTGTTTGTTATCGAATATCTCCAAATTGGTTTGAGATAGACAAAATATCTCTCTGGCAAAAATATTCCCCATTTAATATTTTACAAAACAGGTGTCTTCTATAGTTTTGGTAGAGGCAAAGGTTACGTCACAAAATCGTGGTTTACACGTTGCTTTTGGAGTACCAGCTTATTTCCAAATTTTCACGCCCAGCATCAAACAATGCCCGGTAAATCCGTAAGAAAACGATTTAAATACAAAAGGACTTTTGTACGGGGTTCATGAAAGCTTACATTAGTATTTTTACTAGGGAAACGCCAAAGTCGTTGTTAAACGAGTGAGTGAGCCAAGTGTTGAGTACCCGGGAACATCCCCTTTCCTCCTCTATACCTAAGGCTGGATCTAGCCCAGTATGAGGAATGATACCGGGTACTCAACACATGGCTCACTCACTTGTTTAACAACGACTTTGGCGTTTCCCTAGTTATTTAAATTGAACATTTAAAATGCGAATGCGAAAACGTATCAGCGTGAAACATTAACAAATTTCCAAGATAAAACAAAATCACCGAATTTTTATTTCCCTTTAACACCCCTAAAAAATTTATGTATTTTAAAAATATAAAAAATTCGAGCGAACGGGTATCGAACCCCAACCCTCCGTGGGGTAGGCTAAAACTTCCCAAATGGCCTGAAAGCCACGAAGTTATCGTTCGCTAGCTGCTACTAAACAAATGCATATCGATTTTTAAAAATCCTTTTTTTTTTTTGGGTTTAAATCGCAATGGATCTAGCTGATTTTGAAAGAGTTCCTAAAAACTCGTCCGGATGTCTGTTTAAAATTTCACCCAATCTGTTCAGCTTTTCGGCATTTTCGACGTACGACAGCGAATCACGAATGAGAGCCGTTCGAGTTGAATGGAGAAACTCGTCGCTCCGCTCCCTCTTTTAAAAAAATCATTTCTGCGAAATCGGTTTTTGCATTTACCCGGGAATTGGGGGTTTTTCCATTTTGGCATTATCAAAAAAAATCCTTTATTTTATGTCCTTATTAAGCACTAAATAGCTTTGGAAAAAAAAATTCTTTCAAACGCCTATTAAAATGACTTAAATAATGACCCATTAAAACCCAAATTTTAAACCCAAATATGGCTGCTCCAAATGCTATTTTGTTTAAAAAGGACATCAAAAGGGTATTTTTTAGAAAATCCCAACAAGGGAAAAAACCCAAATTCCGGGTAAATGCAAATCCATTTCGCAGAACTGATTTTTAAAAATCTAATGGAGCTTTCATCCCCCCCCGTACAAAATCCTTTTGTATTTAAATCTTTTTCAAACGGTTAAACCCGGGCGGGATTACTGGGGGGAAAAATTTGGAAAATTACTGGTACTCCAATAACAACATAAAAACCCGTTTTTGTGACGAACCTTTCCCTACCAAAACTATAAAACATTTGTTTTTTGTGGGAATTAAATAAGAAATATTTTTGCCTTTGAATATTTTGTCTATCTCAAACCAATTTGGGGGAGATTTTCGATAACAAACACCGTTTGGCCCCCAAATTTCCCAATATGGCGGCCGAAGCTAAAGTCATTGTAGGGGATTTTTTAGTATGTTTTTACTTTTATATAAGGAAGGTTTTGCAAAAATTCGTGACATCGCATTTTTTTCCTCCAAACTCAATATACGATCTATTCGACAGGATTACTTGTAAATTGTACCTTTGCAGAAATATGACAAATACTGACTATTTATTGATGTCAATAAAAACATGCATATTGATGATGAGTGGAGTGCATCAAACTGACGTTCTATTTCCTTGGTTCGAAATTTCCGGTCAAAGTGGGGGCTTGATGACATTGGCTTTTTCGTATGTCGCCTTCTGTTCCCTACGCTGGTCGTACATAATTGAACCGAAAAGGCTCTGATGAACAAAAAAGGCGAAAAAGAGTACATTTTTTCTCGCATACTCACTAAAAAATGAAGGGGAGTTTTAACTTCCGAGGCGGGTCTGGCCGTGACTTTTGGGGGACTTGACCCTTCCATCCCCTACCCGTTGCTTTTTTGCCCGGGTAAAATTTGTCCTCCTACATCCCCTAGCAAGTCCCTCGGGCCCGGGGTAAATTGGCCCAAGCGGCTCTGCTAATCTTTAAAGGCGATTAAAATAAAAGTCCACTTCGCAAACATCAGCTAGTAAGGCAGAGTATCTTATTTCCCCAAACTGGGCGATCTACCCCTCGTCGTCGGGGACCTTCCCCCCTTCCCCTTACGACCCCCCGGCGACATGACAATACACAACAACGATAAAAAAAGACGATGACGACCGCACGTGAAAAACCCCCCTTTCCCTCCCCTTACCCGTGGCTGGTTCTGACCAGCACCCCACCCCCTTAGGCTAGAGTGGTGCATTATCCTAACGAAGATCCCATTTAAAACCAAAACCCAAAACTTAACCAATTTCTCTCCAAAAAAATATCTTTACTTTCCCATTATCGTATCTTAAAAACTTATGAAAAAAATAACATTTAATTCTTGTTTAAAAAAAAAATCCTTCCCGCGTAATAGGGCCTAGTTCCTTTGTCGCATCTTAAAACCCTCATACTGTTCTCCCCAAAATTTGAACATTTAACTTAACGTAATTTTTGCCTAAAAAGGAACTAAACAAATTCCCTTTTTCCCCCCCTTAAAAATAAAAAACTGAACTTCCCCATTTTTTAATTTTTTTTAATATATTTATTTAACGCCTACCCTTTTCATTAAAAAATTTTTTTTTAAAAAGGAGGTAACTCACGCCCTTTTGAAATCACTAATTGAAATAAAAAATAAATTTGAAAGTAGTTAATTTTTGTTACCTTTAAATGATGTCAAGTGAAAAATTCAAAACAGACTAAGATATTCCCTAGTACCCATCGTTTCCCACCCTCGTAATAGGCAAGGAGTATAAACCACTTTCAAAAACATTTCAAGTCTAAAGATTTTTTTTGATACTATTTAAACGATATGGGATACTTAAATTCAGCGGGTTACGACGGCGAAAGGAATTTTTTACGAAATTTAAATTCTTTCCAAGTTCCCACAAAATAGTGAGTATTCTCGTTAAAACTTACAAGTTCACAAAGAAAAAGGACCTCGTTTCCATTTAAGTTCTTGAAAAAAACGCCTGTTAGTCTTGTGGCTCGAGTTTCTGCTTCCAAGCAAAAGGTTTAAGGTCGATTCCCGGCTGGGGGAAATTCCCGCCCAGGTAAAAGTTCAAATTTTCTTACTCAAATATTTTTGAAACATAATTTTATTCACTAATCACTTTTTCCTTTATTTTCTTTTCCTTTCTCATAAAAAATTGAATTTTGCATCCAACTTCTCATCGCCATCTTTTTTTTCAGGTTTACACTTGAAACAATATAATCATCAACCGCACCAAACGCATATCATTAAACTGTAAATATTCCGGCGGTTAATCGCCTACCCGGTTGAAGCGCCCTAGTTTCTCACGTCGTCAAAATTTTTCTTCTCTTGCCCGTTAATACACCTTCTTATGATCCTAAATTTAAAGCAACTCGGGCGTGGTCGGTACTTATGGGTGCCCAAATATGGGAACACCACGTGATGTTAAAAAGGGGGGTAAAGCAATCTCAAAGTGTCCTCGATTGAAAACGTTTGCTGTGTCCCCCCTTAGCCTTTTTCTGCGAGAAAAATGTTCAAAACATGTTTCTGGTGTTGGAAAAAAAAAAATCAGAAACAGAGGTTTCAAAACCTAACTTTTGCGACCCTTTAAAACAATACAAAAAAATCGTACTTCCTCTAAGTTCTTCCCCCCCCTATGAAACTGTTCGTGATGGAAAAAATATATGTTGGGACCTTTTGTTTTATCAAAAATTTTTAAAAGGGTATTCGCTCATTCTTATTTAATAAAACTGATTTTTTTTCCTACAAAAAAGGGTCGGGGGGATCCCCCCCCAAAGGGCGAATGGGGGCCGGGGGAGAAAAAAATTTTTTAAAGCACGTGTTTTTTAAAATTCGTAGTGATGACTGGTATAAAATGTTTGATTACAAAATTTTTTTATTTCTTTGTTTTGACTTTTGGCTTTTTTTATTTGTCCCAAGTGTAAATGCGGGGTGTGATTGTACCCCAAACGCGAAAATCTAAATATGGGAAACGTTAAGAAAAAGAAAATATTTTTTTCTTTCGGGGTATACGCTATATACTCGCGATACCCTAATGCCCCGTCGGGGCCCGGGTAGAATTGGCTCAAAGCTGGCTTCTACTAATCATGAAAAGGCGATTAAAGAGAAAAAAGTCCACCTCGCAACATCGCTAAAAGAGCGGAGTATCTTACCCCCGAAACTAGAGACGAGCTCTGGCAATCGTCGTCGGGCCTTGCCCCCCCCCTTGCGCCCCCCCCCGGCGACGATGACAATGACCAACGAACGTGACAAAGACGTGATGCCGCACGTGAAAAACCCCCTTTTTCCTCCCCTTCCCCGGGCGGGTTCTGACCAGCATGGGCCCCCTCCTCCTCCACCCCCTAGGCCACAGGGGTGCATTTGGTTATACCAAAAGGGTTGCGTGTCCTTAATTCAAATAAACCAAAAAAATAAAATAAAATGAAATTTTTAAACCCTATATAAATAATAACGAACCCCACAACAAAACATTCTATTACTTAACAATACCACTCTGCTTAGATAACAGCAACACTCTTTTAATTATTTTCTAGCCCAAAAGAAATCTTGTAAAAAAATTTAAATTTCCACTCTTCCCCTTTTTTTAAATTTCTTTTTTTGTCGTTCCATAAATAATTTTGTTTTGCAATTACTATCATCAACACACTTCTTTTTATTTTGTTTTTTATACTTTAAAAAAACAACAAATCATAAAACGCACCTTTAAATTTCAACGCATCAACTTTAAATTTCACAGCGGCGCAATATGCCCTAACCTTTTTATGCCCCCTAGTTTCTAACGTCTTGAAAGTATTGTCCAAGAGGGACGGAAGGGGGGAAGTATATGAAAAAAGGGCGGTTGACAAACTAAATGTTTATGAGACAAGGGAAAAAGGTTTTTCACAAATAACAAAAAATATCTTCCGTGTCATTTCATAGCTGTTGCAAAAATTACAAAAACAAAAAATAATGATGTTCTCTAAACCCAAACATAATCTTCAACCCGGTGCGGCTACAGCCATGTTGAAAATTCAACGGCTTGGGGAAAACAAGATAAAGGAAAATGTTCTGACACTGCTTGTGATACATTACAATTGCCCGATAAATTAAAAGCAAGCAGTGCAGGTGTTTCGAATCTGGCACGCTCAAGATACCCCCAAAATTTATCGAGATTGAGTAAAATTTTTCCCATATTTACACAATTTCGTAATTGCTCGTTTTTAATAGTTTTACAGCTACACTGGTTTTTTATGCTTTCAAAACATCTTTAAAAATTTTTAAAAAACAATCCCGATTACCAAAGTTTTTTTTTCCGACCAGGGGGTTTTAATTCAATTTCAATTTTAATTTAAATGCTTTTTTTCCTGCAATATCAATACTGATACCCCAAACCCCGGGATTGAGATTTAACCCAGGGCTCCCATATTTCGGGGATAAGGGGGCCTAAGCCACAGACTAGGAAAACCCAAAATCATTATTAGACGAGTTGGGGATAATGTTGAGATACCCCCGGAAAAAATGCTTTAATTTGAATTTATTTATACAAATAATAGTTTTTTAAAATGTAGTTGGTATAAACCGTCAAATAAATCTTTTTTTGAGTTTAGAGGAAAATTGCGATGTCGCTGAAAAATTTTGCAGAGACATTCCCTTTTAAAATACTTATCAACATACAAAAATCCCCTAAAAAACGGGCTGAGCTTCGGGCCGCCATATTGGAAAATGGCGCCAAAAAAAGTTTGTTTTTCGAATATCTCCAATTGGGTTGGAGTAACAAAAAGTCTCACTGCAAAAATATTCCCCATTTAATTCCCTCAAAAAAAAGGGGTTTTCTATCGTTTTTTTGGGAGGGGGGAAAGGTTACTCCAAAATCGTGGTTTATATGTTGCTTTTAAGTCCAGCTAATTTTCTAATTTTCACGCCCACATCAACAATGCCGGGAAACCGAAGAAATCGATTTAAACACAAAAAAATTGTTTTTTATGGTCAATGAAACTTCTAGTATATTTAAAAAAAACAGGTCTGGGGAAAACGGATTTGCATTTTTCAAATTTGGGTTTCCCATTGTTTTGGGTTTCCTCAAAAAAGCCATATTTTACTGTCCATTATCAAGCATAAATAGCATTGGGGAAAAAATAATTTCTACGCACATTGAAATGACTTAAATAAAGATCCGATTTCAACCAAAATGAAATCCAATATGGCTGCTAATTCCCAATTTTCACAAAATTTAATCTTTTTTCGTGCTGATTTATACTCTTTTGTTACTAAACCTTTTATGTTGTGGATATTTGGGTTACACCATATTGGGTTTAAACTTTTTTTTAATCGGGTCATTTTTTAAGTCATTTTAATGTTCGTAAAAGAATTTTTCCTCTAAACATTTATGCTTTAAAATGGTCATCAAAAAATTTACATTTTTGAGGAAATGCCAAAATGGAAAAAACCCAAATTCCGGGTAAAAGCAAAATCCGATTTTGCAGACCTGATTTTTTTTTGATCTAAATAAGTTTTTATTAACCCCCTACAAAATCCTTTTGTGTTTAAATCGATTTCTTATGGATTTACCGGGCATTGTTTGATCCTGGGGGGTGAAAATTAGGAATTAGCGGTACTCCAATAAGCAAAAATAAACCACGATTTTGTGACGTAAACTTTGCCCCTACCAAAACTATAAAAAAACCCCTTTTTTTAGGGATTTATTGGGGAATATTTTTGGGGCCCTTGAGACTTTTGTCTATCTCCAAACCCAAATTTGGATATTTGAACAAACACTTTTTGGCCCCCATTTTCCCAAAATGGCGGCCCAAGCTCCATCCGATTGTAGGGGGTTTTAGTATTTGATAATTCTTTAAAGGAAAGTTTCTGCAAAAGTCAGGGACATCGCAATTTTTCCTCCAAAATTCTTATTTGCAGGATTTTAAGGGGGTGTCAACTGTATGGCCATAAGCGCCACTCTAGCCTAAATAGCTAGATAGCCCTTGGTGGGTGGAAGGGGTGTTCCGGTATTCAATACATGGCTCACTCACCCGTCTAACAACGCTTGCGTTTTTCCTATTAGGTCAAATTGCGTAGAAACGTTAATGTAAACACGTTGTTAGTTTGCAACAGGCATCTGGGATGTGGGGCAAAAAAAAATTGCATAGTGTATGCCCATACTGGCTAAAGGGGTTTTTTCCCTTGGGCCCACTCGGTCGCACTAGTGCCCCTGTGTCACTGGGTTGCCACTTTTCTTTTTTTTTGTTCATTTTGTAATGTTATTCATGGAGGTTTGAAAACAAAGACATTATGCACTCGCCGAGTGCATCCATGGAAAACGCCATTATCAATTGCCTCCTGCGTCCGACTTTTCGTGGGAAAGTAGGTATTGTCCCAAATTCGAAATAGGCCGCACACGTTACTCGGGATATCTCTTAACCAAGAAAAGGTTATTCCCAATGGATTTATTGAATTAAAAAAAAAATTATCATAGGGTACATTCCTTGCTCACCCAATTTGATCTCTCCCCAAAAATAGAAAACTTTTATATTTATAAAAACGGTACAACCGTTCTAAGTTTCTCATTCTAAGAAACTTTTTTTTAAAAACATTTATTTTCACCATACCTTTCTTTAAACTATTTATTTCCATTCAAAAACTAACTTTTGTTTTGTATTCTATCATCACATTTTATGGTCTTCATTGTACATTTAGAAAAAAATTAAACATCAAACCAACATTTCTTATCTCATCAACTTTTAAAATCACAGGCGGCGCTTTTGGGGGAAAACCGGGTTTAAGCGCCCCTTTTTCAGTCGTCCCCTCCGATTTTTTTTATCCTCTACGCATAAAGTGGCGCGTTATGATCTTACGGTTGACGCCCCTTTACTTAAATTAACTCCAAAGTCCACCATAAACCAAAAAAATTTTTAAGGTTTTTGTGGTCTACCTTATTGTTTTTTATTTTTTTTGTCTCTTTCATTCTGCGGGTAAGTAAAAGGTTGTCTGAAATTTTAAAAAATATACCTACCTCCCCTGGCTGTTTTTGACTATAGCCGTACTCTGTGTCAAATTTTGTTTTTTTTTTTTTATAAAATGTACAAATAACTAAAAAATATGCCTACGCAAACAATTTGATCTTTCTTTTACTATTATTAATCACCTTTTTATAAAATTAGAAAAAAATATAATAAAACACAGCAGGGGCCACAAACAAATTTATTAACAAAAATAAAAAAGGCAAAAACACATCAATTGGGGTTTAAACGCCCTAGTTTCTCACGTCATCTATCAGGGTTTTTGGGCGTAGCTCCAAAGGATTTTTTGATGAGATAAAGGGGTTTAACTTTTTTTCCCCATAATATGTTTTTTTTTTTAAATTGAAACCAAATATATTTCGTCTAAACAATTTGCCCCAACCGGTTGACAACTTCGTTACCTTTGTCTGAGGCATTGAGTTAATCGTGTTTTCTCATAAACAAAACATCATGCAAAAGATTCTTCCCATTTTCCAACGATTGACCCCCCTAGTCCCAAAAAAACCACAACAAATGCAAGGTCCCCCCTCCTCACTCTCCTACTGTCAGATTAAAATGGGGATCCTCCTCCCCATATCCCAAGGGTAAATGGTGCATTATGACCTTCGGTTGACGCGTCCCTTTAATCCAATAAACCAAAAAAAGACCAGCACGGGTGTTTCTCACGACATCCCTTTGTATAAATGGTGCATTGTGCCCTTTTCTGGTTAAACCGTTTCCCCAAAAATTTAAATTAAACCATCTTTTATTTAAAACCCTAAAAAAATCAACACATTAAATTTTATTAACTAAACTTTTTTTAAATGCAGTGAGTATGACCTATACGGTTGAAGGGGCCCTAGATTATCTTGCCCGTTCTATTTTTGTTTCATCTGATTTTTTCCTTGAGCGTCCCCATAATCATACTCATGGCGTACAAAAAAGCCCCAGATGTATTATGATTGTCATCCTGTGGAGGGGCAAAAATTCCTGAACATTGTAGGGTTTTTTTTATTTTCAAACTAATATTCATTTCTCATTTAAAATGTAAATCCACATTTTCCCAAAAATTTTTAAATC
Source organism: Sweltsa coloradensis (assembly GCA_024449915.1). Classification (NCBI taxonomy): domain Eukaryota; kingdom Metazoa; phylum Arthropoda; class Insecta; order Plecoptera; family Chloroperlidae; genus Sweltsa; species Sweltsa coloradensis. The sequence continues at coordinate 23,743 of JAMZAV010005659.1, forward strand.
CCAGCGTTGCCACCATTTTCCTCCTTGCCTGGGGTTTTGGTTCTGACCAGCAGGGTTTGGGTGCCTCCCTACATCCCCTAGGATAGCGGGGAGCCATGCCCAAAACGTTTTGACGCGCTCAAATTAGAAATGTTTTTAATTTAAAAACCCAAATTTTATGGCTGTTTCAGTTTTTCCCATGCAGCCCGTCGTCGGGACCCCTCCCCACTAACTCTTTTACCTCCCCAGACGAAGACGACATTGACAACAAACAATGATGGGAAACCATGAAGACCACGACGTGACCCCTTCCCCCAATTCTTTTTTTAAAAACCCTAACAGAAAGAGATTTTCCCTCCACACATCCATTTGGGGCTTGGGGAAATTTAAATTATTCCCAAAGTTGACGTGCCTTTAAAACTAAAAAAACCCTAAAAACTAAAATAGAAAAAAAATTTTAATTCAACTTTTTAAATTTAAACGATATCCGGTTTGTGAAATATATTTTTTAATAGTAGTATAGTTTTTCCCCTTTGGGGTTTTTGTTTGAAAAGCGTGGTTAAAGGCGTGTGTGTGCCCTGGGCCCGAGGTAGAATTGGGTCCAGAGCATGGCTCTGCAAACCCGTGGGCGAGGACAGAGAAAAAGGCCTTTTCTCCCCCCCCCCAAAAAAAACATCAGTTTAGTTTTTTGGGAAAGGGGGGTATATTATAATAATCCCCCTAATCTAGGGAAGATTTTGGTAATATATTCGTCTGGTACCGGGCCCCTTTTTCCCTTTACGACCCCCCGACCACGACGTAATGACAAAAAAAACGAGGGGGGGACAAACCCCGATGACAAACCGCGAGGGTGAAAAAAACCCCCCTTACCCCCTTTCATACCCGTGTTTTGGTACTGACTAACGTGGGCCCTTTCCCCCATTATAAATCTTTAACCTAAGGGTTGACGCGCCCTAAAACCCAAAATCCCCAAAAGGTTTATTAAAATATATTTAAAAAACCCAAATTAAAAAATAGCGAACCCATTTTAAATACATTTTTTTAAACTTAACTGCTGCTTAGTATGACCCCCACTCTCCGTATCTTAGTTCCCCGGTTGGGTAGGGGAGCAAAAGGTTTAATTTCCCGTAGCCAAAAAGGTGAAAGAGTTTATGTATGGGGTTTATAAATGGGGTTCGTATTGAGCCATAATAAAAAATTTTTCGTTTGGTGAGAGCCCCTTAAATTTTTTTGGCTGAAAACCCGGCCATTTTTAAAACATGGTGGCCCCCCGTTTTAAATTTAAACTAGCGTTCTTCGAAAAGTAAAAGACCGTTTCAATTTAAAAGGTACCTTCGAAAGGGTTTAAATAATAGAAATTTAAATTAATTTTTTAAAAATTTTCACGAAATTCCCAAATGTTTAAATTTAAATGAAACCAAAAACTTAAACTGTTTTTATTACATTTTTCCCGTTAGGGAAACGTTTTTTACTGGGTAAAATTTTTTTAACATTTTCTTAAATTCCCTTTTTGGGTAGATTATTTCTATGGGGTTTTTAATGAATCCATGCATTAAAATTTTTTCTGACAATTATACCCCGAGTTTTGTAATTAAGCGTGGCATGTGTAGATGAATAAAATGCTACTACTGTTGATTTTTTATTTTTTCAAAAAACATTTTTTTCGAGGCCAAATTTGGGTTTGAAAAAAATTAGTTTTTGGGGTATAAATCGTTTCGTTATGCCCGAACTTAATCAATTTTGATTGGGTAAACTTCGTTTTTTTACTAAACCCTTTCCCCCGGGGAAAAACAAGATGCCGCCTCTTTTGAACATTTCACTAAAATACCCTTTTAAAAGTATTTCCCCGGGTTTTAAATTTAAAAAGGTACCGTTAAAAAGGAAATAGAAAAGCTAAAAAATGATATGCCAGAAATTTTTTCCAAAAAGGGTTTAATATTTTTGAGGTTTTTTTTGGGTTTGATTTTTTTGGTATTTTTAACGTTTTTTCAGAGCACAATAGGTGAAAAAACTATGTACGGGGGTATCAATCCCCTCTTTAAATAAACCGTGGTTTAAAAAAATTTTTGAGGGGAAAAAATTTCGTTTTTTTTTACTGGGGCCCTTTCCCCATGGCAAAAAACAAGATGGCCCCGCCAATGGACCTTTTGACTCGCAAAATAAAAAAAAGTTAAATCTGTTTTTTAAATTCAGGGATCCGTTAAAAAGGGTAATTTAAAAAAGGGGGAAAAAACTATAATTTTACTTTTTTTGGTTGAAACTTAAAATATTTATTTGGAGGTTATGTTCCCAAAAATTTTAAATTATTTACCAAAACACTCGCCCATCGTTATGGAACTTTGGCGCATAAAATTTTCATTACCAAAAGGGTTTTTTGGGAATTATGTTTGGCTTTTTTTTATCCATAGCATATCTTTGTATGTATTCAATAAATTTCCCTTTTTTTTTATGTTTGACAAAAATAACCCGGGTTTAAAGTATTTTAAACTTCGGCATTGTAAATGAATAATATATGCATCGACTATATTGATCTTGATGTTTTTAAAAACACATTTCGTCGAGGCACAATAATTGATGAAAAATTATGTATCTGGTATCAATTTGATTTTGTTATGAAACGTACTTTAACAATTTTGGGTGAGGTAACCCTCCCCAAAAAAAAAAAAGGGTGGCTTTCCCAAAAACTTTTTTAACTAATTTTTATTTCTAAGGTAATTGACAGATCAATTTCAAAAGGGACCATTTGGGGAAAGGGAATTAAAGGGGCAAACAATTATTAACTTTCAATTTTCATGAAACTTAAAAATTTACTGAGGTTAGCCTATCTTTTTGTAGGAAACTGACACTGCTTGTTTTGGGCCATAGACCAAAAATTAAAAAAATTTCCCCCACCGGGAAATTTACCCCGGGACCATTTTGGAAAAAGTATTACATTGACACCTAGGTCCTGGTGTAAACTAATTCCTTTTTATTCAAAATCATCATCCAGCTTTAGATTTTGATCAATAGTGTACACATGATACACATAATGTACACAGAAAAACTGATGCAGATCAAAGCTGAAGAAGAGTTTCGTATACTAGGGGATGGGTCAAACAAATGGTTTTTTCCAAATTTGAATCATTCAAAAAGGGCCCCCAGCCCACAAACTAACTCGGAAAAAGATGTAGGTTTCAGAAAAAAAAAAACCAAATTTCAAAATGCATATTTGCCGTATTTTTTAAAAGGGGTCGTTCACCCCTTTTTTTAAAAAGGGTTTTTCCCAGACAAACTATTTCCCTTAAATGACCCCCATTTACAACAATTATTTACCAAAAATCTCTTAGTAACCTTTAAAATTAAATTTTTAAATGTGCCCAAAGAAATTTCCCTTTATCTTTACCACTTATCAGTGTGGGGAAAAGTGCACGAGTACGGGCCGGGAGAGTGTCGAGTGTCGAGGGGAGCTGGTATCTTATTGGGGGTATTTAAATTAGCACGCGACCAAACTTTGAAGGGGGGTGGGGGGGAAAAGAATTGATACTCGGGTTTTTAAAATTGGTCGAAACAAACACATGTGCATCTCTCAAAAAGGCTGAAATGGAAATTTTGGGAATATCTGTAATGGGTTTTACATAAAATTTCAAATTTTACAAACTGTTTTTTCACACAAAGCAAAAATTTCAAATAAAGCTTATACAATCTTTAATTTTCGTGTATGGAGGCACATCAGTCATGTCCTGTTTGCAAAAAGAATAAGCAGGGGAAGGGGAAAAAACGTTTCCCAAAAGGGGGGGCACTTTCAGTCTTATCTTTGGGGGTCTTGACGATGACTATTTTTGTGTCTTGAAACGAAAACATACTTCCCCTTTTTAAAATTTTTTATTTTTCCTTTTTATTTATTGTCTTTGGGCTCCTTTTCGCTAGGTACGGGCCCTTTCCCCTTCCAATTTGCAAAATATCGAGTGATTATTTTCGAAATTACGAGATTCTGTTGTTTTTGACAATTTGACTTGGTTTAATTCCCAAGTGTCGTCGTCCCCCCCCCCCCCCCCCCCCCGGGTACCAAATCGAAAGATAAATATTTAATGCCCGATGCACTATTTCCATACTCTTTGTAATTTTTTTCCAATATGCTGTTGACGGTGATTTTTTTTTCTATGTTTATGTTTGGGAAAGGTTTTTTAATTTATTTTTTGCCAGCCCCGCATCTACTCGAAAAAAGATAACTATTATTAATAAGAGTTTAAAAAAACAATGCCCCCAAAAACCCTGCCCCGTACTTTTTTTACATAGGATTGTTTTTTATCATACATTTTTCTCTATACTACATATCATACTAGTAAAAAATGAGGTGAGGGGATATTTTTATACAGTCAGTGTCACGATTTAATATAGTTTTATCTTGTAACAGTGGGAAAACACACGTGAGACCCTTTTTCGGAGGTTTCCCCCTTTTTGAATTTTTGATACTTTCCACCCGGGCCAAAAAAAAAAAACCCGACATTTACGTTTTTTACGAAAACTGAAAGCAAACCCATAGCTACTTTATTACAGTATATTTTCCAAAAAAAGTGTTGTTTACCATTTTATGTATTGTTATTAAAATTTGGGGAAACCCAGTCTTTCCCCCTTTGGTTTTTTGTAAACGGACTATTTCGACAGATAGGGCCGGACCTCCCGCTCGTTACTCGCCGCTAGTACTTGCCGGGTTTTTTCAACACTCCCAGCTCAAATAGTGCCCTACTTTTTTTTGAGCGCGGGGATGAATTTTAAAAACCCCTATTGACGTAGGTTTGGGAAAAAATACACAAAATACTTTGTGTTTATGTTTTTTTTTATTTGAAATTGAAAACTAACTTTTTCAAAGGGGGAACGGACACTTTAAAAGGGGAAAGGCCCAATAGGAAAAATTATTGGGAAACAAAACAAAAATCAGTAAATTTAAAACCGAAAAAAGATAGGGGAAATTGTTTTAAAAAGTATAAAAGGGCCACATCCGCCGAGAAGAGTGGCGTGTATGAAAATACCCTGTTTGGGGAATTTTGACAAATGCTATGTGGGTCAAACAGGAAGGAAAATGTTTCCCAAAGTCAACCCGGAACACAGGCTGCTGTTGAAGCACTGGACAGAACATCATTTCCCTTTCTCAACATACTAAGGAAAGGGGGCCATGTTTTTCGACTTTGCTGGCCTGAAACCCATTGCCACCGTTTAGGTTTTTTTCCTAGAATGTTACGAGAACCCCATCGAGATAAATAAATGAGCTCATAGTCTAAATAAACAGAAAGGGTAGACAACGTTTATCAGTAACATGTAAACCTGCAATTTCAGGGATCCATGTACAATCACATAGGCTAACTGTAAAAACCGGGCCCAACAATCAACGCCCATTTAAAACCCCTGCAGATGATCTACAAGTAATAAATGCATCGCCCTGTCAGAGTGACATGATCCATGACGAAAAACGATAAGACGGACATGTAGTGACTTTCTTGTTTCTTGCAACGACAAGTTTTGTAATGACTTTATTTCAATAATTGTATTAATTCGTCATGTGTGCAGCGATTTTTTTGTTGGCTTTTGTTGTTTTCTCTCCCCAGTTTTGTTTGTATTAAAACAATAGTTAGTATTTTTTAATTTTTAATATTTTAAGTTGTTTTGGGCCCTGAAAATGATGGGTGAAACCCCATCGAAACGTCGACCCAACAAAAATATACGGGGTATTGAAACCAATAAACCGAGTACATTAATACATATGGGCCCACGAAAATCTCCAAAACAAAACACAAAAATATGTTAAGAAAAAAAATTTTAAAATACCTCCACCGGGGATTGAACTCGGGACCTAGGCTGTCAATGTCATACTCTTTCCAACTAGTCCCGGGTTCAATCCCCGGTGGAAGAACTTTTTTTAAATTTTCTGTCTATGCTACCAAAATAACAGCGTTATATAGTCGCCTACCGTACTATAAAAAAAAGGGTTAAACAAAATATAACATATATTTGTTCCATAACTGTAACGATCGAGTGTGGTACAAGATAACCTCAGTAAATATTTAAGTTTCGTGAAAATTGCAAGTGTATAATTTTTTGCTCCTTTAATTACCTTTCCAGCGGTACCTTTGAAATTGATCTGTAAATTACCTTGAAAATATATAAGTACAAATTTTTTTTGGGGCGGCCATCTTGTTTTTTTTTGCTACGGTAACCTCATCAAAATTGTTTAAGTACGTTTCATAACGAATCGATTGATACCAGATACATAATCCTTTCATCAATTATTGTGCCTCGACGAAATGTGATTAAAACATCAAGATCAATATAGTCGATGCATATATTATTCATTTACACATGGCCGTCGCTTCAAATACATTATCTCGGGATATTTGTCGGAACATAAAAAGTAAGGACTCATTGAATACATAAAGAGATATGCTACGGATAAACAAGCCAAACATTTCAAAAACCGTTTTGGTAATGAAAATATATGCGCCATAAGTTCCTAACGATGACGAGTGTGGTAAATAATTTAAGTTTTTGTAACATAACCTCAGTAAAAAATTGAAGTTTCAACAAAATCGTAAATATATAGTTTTTTCCTCTTTTAATTACCTTTTCAACGGTATACGTGAATTTAAAATCGGATTTATACTTTTAATGATATGCGAGTCAAAAGGTCCATTGGCGGCGGCCATCTTGTTTTTTTCCATGGGAAGGGCTCAGTAAAAAAATCGAAATTTTTCCATCAAAAAATTTTTAAACCACGGTTCATAACGAGTCGATTGTACCCAGTACATAGTTGTTTCACCTATTGTGCTCTGAAAAAAATCCCTTAAAAATACCAAAAACTCAAAACCAAACATAACCTCAAAAATATTAAACTTTCCCGGAAAATTGCTGGCATAAACAATTGTAGCTCTTTCTATTACCTTTTCAACGGTACCTTTTAATTGAAATCGGCGAAATACTTTTAAAGATATTTTAGTGAAATGTTCAATGACGGCGGCCATCTTGTTTTTGCCCAGGGAAGGTCTCCCGTAAAAAAATCGAAGTTTATCCAATCAAAATTGATTAAGTTCGGTTTATAACGAATCGATTTATACCAAATATCTAATTGTTTTTAACAATTGTGCCTCGACAAAATGTATTTTGAAACATAAAGATCACACAGTAGTAGCATATATTCATCTACACATGCCATCGCTTCAATTACAATAAACTCATGCTATAATTGTCAGGAAATTAAAAAGCATGGATTCATTAAAACACATAGAAATAATCTACCAATAAGCAACTTAAGAAAATGTAAAACATTTTTACCAAGTAAATATAGTTCCATAACGAGAAAGTGTAAAGTAAAACAGTTAAAGTTTTTTTTACATAACCTCAAACATTTGGGATTTTTGTGAAAATTTGTAAACCCTTAATTTGAATTTCTATTATTTACCTTTTGAATGGTACCTTTGAAATTAAAATCGGTCAAATACTTACGAAGATACGCTAGTTTAAAATTCGAAAGCGGCGGCCATCTTGTTTTCAATATGGCCGGTCTCTGCCAAAAATTCAAGACTCTCACCATCGAAATTGTTTATCTTTGGCTCAATACGAATCGATTTATACCACATGCATAGCTCTTTCACCTAAGCTGCTACGGAAGCATGTTTCATACCCTATGCTCCCCCACTATAGGTACTTAGCACGTGTTTATGTGGTCCACCTTTCAATGTTTATAATGTATTTATCTGTGCCATTTTTGTTGGTAAAACTATATTGTGTGATTCCTGAAATATTTTATCGCCACTCTCTGGTTCTGACCAGCACGTACATCATATTCATGTGCCAATTTTTTTATTTATGTTATAAGTAAAACGGCAAAACATTTTGATGTCTTTAGTGAAAAAAATTGATCTTTCTAAACACACGAAAAAAATTCTAACAAAATAAAAGCGACGAAAAATTTTTTTAAATTTATTATTTAAAGCTTAAAATTTTTAAAAAAGTTTATTAAAATTTAAATTAATTTTATTTTCCTTAAAAACTTTCCCTTTTCTCTGTAATTGCATTTTTCTCAAAATTTAAAAAACAATAAAACATCGAACGACGAACAACATAAACCCTTTCTTTAACACAATATCATAGGTGGCCCCAATTTAAAACCCAAACCCGGTTGAAGCGCCCTATAGATCTTACGCATTGAGAACCTTTGACGTTGCTGTTCCCTGCCTCACGACGGGTTTTCAAACTCACGTTCCGCACAATATGTATTTCTAGGGTTTTTTTATTTTTTATTTTAATTTTTTTTCCCAACACATTCATTAAGTTGAAGTCCCATGGGAGGGCTACAGGGCAATTTAATACACTAGCCTCTACCCTGGCCCCCACTTTAGACAATAGTGAGGGCCCAATAACAAATCCCACCATTAATGAAAGGACATGCCCATAAGGAAGTAAAGGGGGGTACCTCCTAATTTTTTCCCCCTCTATTGTCAACCATCTTGATCTCTCTTTTAAATCTGACTTCCATCAAGGACGAGGTGATTAGCAGGAGCTGGAAAGTTAGGGTTTGTGTTTTTTAATAATTTTAGTTATTGAAATAAAACTGTTTATTGAGAACAGTTTTTAAATGATTCTAAAGAACCCTCTTTTCCATTAAACACCTTCTACTTTTACGTCGGGCAAGTGTTTCCAAAAAGGGTGTTAGACATAAATTGGTTTTTTGTTGATTAATTGATCTACAAAAATTTAAGTAAATTTCGCGACACAAAACGGAGGAACATGTACATGTTCAGTCGGGGTACACGTACATCAATGCTAGCAAATGTACTAAAAAATCCCTTTGCCCCACGCAATTTGATCCTCCCATTATATAAGATCTTCTACATATGATAACGGCGAAAAAACTTTTATAAATTTCACCCCTAGTAATCTTTTAAATAAAATTTTAATTTAAAACATCTACACTTTTTATTTTTTTTATTTTTTTCCCACCCCCATAAATAACTTTTGTTTTTTAAACTGCTATCTTTTTTTTTGTTATTTTTATTATTAACTCGAAAAACAATCTTTCATCTAACACGCCTTTTACCCTTCATAAACAAAATATCACAGGCGGCGAAATATGACATAACCGGTTGAAGGCCCTATTTTTCTCACGTCGTCGTTTGTAATACGGAGAGTTTGGGGGGAGCTATTGGGATGAGCGAAGTGAAGTAGTATGTAAAAAAATTCTGCCGGTGCCCCCATTTGAAACTCGCCCCAAAACAAAATGAAAAATAAATTTTATGACCACAACAAAAATTTTAAAATTTCCCATACAAAATATAAAGTGCAAAATTGTGATTTTTGTCGTGGTTTAGAACCATTTCCCCCCCACACGTGGTGGTTTTTTACCAGCAAGGCGTTTCTCCCCAAAAATTTAGAGTAGTTTCTAGGGGATAGTATATTCCCCGAAAAGGGCGGCTTGGCAATCGTCGTCGGGGACTGGGTTTTGACCCCCCTCAGGGCCCGGGGGAAATCTGGTGAGCATGGCCCTGCATGCTTACGTAAAAGGCGAGTTGGGGGTAGGACCATTCAAAATTCCTTGACAAAAAATGATAACTTTTGTCCCCAAAACAGAATTTAAAAACTTTTGCCCAAAAGCGGGGGAAACGAACCCTTGGGCCTTCTGAATTTAAGCAGGACGCTAACAACAAACAAATATGACCTTAACCAAATCTGTTAATTTCGAATGTACCCAAAAATATTTTCTTTCGCACGTCTGGGGCCCCGGGGTAGAATTTTTTCCAGAGCTTTGGTTGCTAATTTTAAAAGGGGATTGAAAAGAAAAATCCACTCGCAAACATCACTTGTAAGAAGAATTAAAAATTCTCTTGAATCTAGATGCGAGCTCTGGCAATCGTAGTCGGGGACCCTTTCCCACTTTTCTTTGACGACTCCCCGCCCAGACGACGGGCCCCCCCCAACAAAAAAAGTGACAAAGACAATGACGACCCCCGACGTGAAAGACCCTTTCCCCCCCATACCGGGGCGGTTCAACGGGGATGCCCCCCCCCCCCCCTTCCCAGGGGAGAGTGGTGATTATTACCTAACGGTTGCGCGTCCTTGTCTTAAAAAAACCCACCCAACGCAATTTTTTCCTCCTAACACACGAAGAACTTCATCATTTTATAAAGGCGACCATCTTCTAAATTTTCTCACTCAAAATTTTTATTTCACAACATTAAAGGGATCGTTCATCTCTTATGTAAAGGTTTACATTGACATCTTTTTACCTAAGTAGACTCCATTTACAACAAATTATTGACTAAAAATAATCGTAGTAGTTTTAAATTAAATTGTAAATGTGCAAAGAAATTTTCTTCATCTTCCCCACTTATCAGTCGTGGCAACAGTGCACGAGTAGCGGCCGCAGAGTGTCGAGTGTCGAGGCGAGCTGCGTCATCTTATTGGGCTATCACTAAGCACGTGACACAAGCTTTGAAGGAGGGTGGGCGATAAGACATTGATACTCGGTTTAAATTAGGTCGAAACAAAAACACATGTGCATCTCTCAACTCGGCTGAGATGGATTTAATAAATTCTGGATTGATATAACATATTATAATACATCTGTTATTCACACAAAGCAAAATAACAAATACCATATACAATCTTGTAATCTCGTGTATGGAGCACAGCATGCATGTCACCGTTTACAATAGAATAAGCAGGAGAAGGCAAATAACGTTCCAATAGGGTTCACTTTCAGTCTTATCTTGAGTCTTGACGATGACTATTTTTGTGTACTTGGAACGATCATATTTCCTTTAAAACTTTTCATTTCATTTCATTTATTGTCTTGTCTCCTCTCTACGCTAGGTACGGCCATTCCATTAGCAAAGTATCAATGATTATTATGAAATCATGAAATTCTGCTGTTTCGACAATCGACTTGTTAGATACATGCAAGTGTGCCCCCCCCCCCACCCCCACCCCCCGGGCTACCAGTCGAAAGATAAATATTTAATGCTGATGCACTTTGCCGGTATTCTTTGTTTGTTGTCCAATATGCTGTTGACTGTGATCTGTCTATGTTTATCTATGTTTGGGATGGTTATAATATATTATGTGCCAGCCTGCATCTACTCGAAAAATACTCGTCTGGGCCCGGGGTAGAATTTGGCCCAGAGCATGGCTCTGCAAATCTAAAAGGCGATTCAAGAGAAAAGTCCACCTCGCAAACATCAGCTAGAGAGAGCGGAGACTCCCCGAAACTAGAGGCGAGCTCTGGCAGTCGTCGTCGGGGACCTTGCCCCCTTCCCTTGACGATCCCCCGGCGACGATGACAATGACACAACGAACAATGACAAAGACGATGACGACCGCGACGTGAGAAACCCCCCTTCCTCCCCTTACCCGTGGCTGGTTCTGACCAGCATGGGCTCCTCCTCCCCCACCCCCTTAGGCTAGAGTGGTGCATTATGACCTAACGGTTGACGCGTCCTTAATCCAAATAAAACAATAAAAAAAAAACGATAGCTATTAGGAAGAGTAAACAAACACTGCCCGAAATCCTTACGCATACTTTTTCACATAGTATTGTATTATATTTACATTACTCAATACTAGTATATCATAGAGTAATAATGATGTGAGGTATGTATACCGTCACTGTCACTGATATAATATTGTTATCTTTTACGGAGCATTATAATAGATAGATAGTACAAGAGTAACACGCGAGACTTATTTGGGAGGTCTCCGGTTCGAATGTTCTATATTACCACTGGCAGCCCTGACATTTACATTCTTACGAAAACTGACGCTATCCCATAGCAACTTTATTAGCAGTATGTTTTTCAAAACAAGTGTTGTTGACCAGTGTTATGTATTGTTAGTGATTGTAAACGCGGGTCTTCCGCTTTGGTTTTAGTAGAACAGACTATTTCGACGGATAGACCGGGACCTGCCTCGCGCGTTACACATCGCTAGTGGATGTGCCGTGTTGCAACACATCGCCAGCTCAAGAACAGTGACGTCACTGTTCTTGAGCGCGGCGATGAATTAAAGACCCCTATTGACGTAGGTCGGGAAATAAACACAAACTACTTAGTGTTTATGTTTCTATTTGATATAAAGACTTATGTTAAAGAGGTAATCAGACACTTTAAATTCACATCTTACGTCTTACAGCGATTTATTTATTTCCATTTAAATTAATATTTTGTTTTGATATTACTATCATCACCATTATTTTATTTTACTATATACTTATTCTACCAAACCAAAATCTATTTTATTAACCTTCAGTATCACAGGAGGCGCAAAGTCACCTAACCGGTTGAAGCGCCCAAGTTTCTCACGTCGTTTTGAGTCGAAATTTTGTTTTGTGGTTGCGTTAGTATATTGTTCAGTATGAAAATTTGAGCTTAAAAACAATCTGTAAACTTTCAAAAAATCCCGGAAGTCTGGGTCCGGGGTTGGCCCAGAGCATGGCACTGCTAATCGTAAAAGGCGATTCAAGAGAAAAGTCCACCTCGCAAACATCAGCTAGTATGCAGGGTAATATTTAACCCCCCAACAATAGAGGCGAGCTCTGGCAATCGTCGTCGGGGACCTTGCCCCCTTATTTTGACGACCCCTCGACGACGATGACGACAATGACACCACGAACGATGACGAAGACAATGGCGACCGCGACGTGAGAACCCCATTTCCTCTCCCTTACCCGTGGCTGGTTTTGACCAGCATGGGCGCCTCCTCCCGCCCCCTCCCCCCTAGGCTAGAGTGGTGCAACATGATCTAACGGTTGGCTCGCCCTTATCCAAATAAACCAAAAAAAAAAAAACGGAAGTTCACCAAAATTAATAAATTAGGAGATTTCACGATTTTGTTATTTAAAACTGATTAAACTATTCTAAAAATCCACGTATTTGATCTCAGAGATTGATCCTCTATTAACAAAATAGTGAAATATGATCAGTGTCAAAACTGTTTAACCTGTAAAAACCTGAAAACTGAGCGTTTGACCGCGTCTCCGTGTCAGCCTCAGCGTGCTGCACGGCGCGTTTCTTCCTTCCCCGTCTGGGTCGGGGTAGGAGTAGGCCCAGAGCATGGCTCTGCTAATCGTAGAAGGCGATTTAAGAGAAAAAGTCCCACCTCGCAAACATCAGCTAGTAAGAGTGGAATAACTTACACCCCAAAACTAGAGGCGAGCTCTGGCAATCGTCGTCGGGGACCTTGCCCCCTTCCATTGACGACCCCCCGGCGACGATGACAATGACACAACGAACGATGACAAAGCGATGACGACCGCCGACGTGAGAAACCCCCTTTCTCCCCTTACCCGTGGCTGGTTCTGACCAGCATGGGCCCCTCCTCCTCCCCCCCCCCTTAGACTAGAGTTGTGCATTATGACTCTACGGTTTTCGCGTTCTTAATCAAAATCAAAAAAATATTTTAAAAAGTTATATTATTCCTAAACAAAAGATAATAACGAACTCACAACATATTCAATCTATTACCTAACAATATCACTGCGGCTCAGTATGACATCACGTCGCCTTATTTCATTAATTCCAATGTACTTGTATCACATGTTTATGTGGTCCACCTTTATTTTATAATGTATTAATCTCTGCCATTCTGTTGGTACAACTATATTGTTTGATTCCTTAATATTTTTTTATCTCCACTATCTGGTTCTGACCAGCACGTACATCATGTGTTAATTGTTTTATTTATGTTATAAGTAGAACGCACCAAATATTTTGATGTCCATAGTGGGAAAATTTTAACTTCTGAATCACATGATGAACTTCTAACAAATTATGAAAACGACGACAAAGTTTTAAAATTTATTATTTAAAGCATAATTTTTAACTTAGTTTTATTCACATTTAACAAATTTCATTTTGCATTCAAAACTATCACCTCAGTTTCTGTAATTGTATTTGTCTTCATAAATTTAGAAAACAATATAAACATCAAACACACCATAAATTCATTTCATTAACTTACAATATCATAGATGGCGCAATATAACCAACCCGGTTGAAGCACCATATAGTATCTCTAGTCGTTGTCTTATAATAGCATTGACGTTGGCTGATTCCCTGCCTCACAACTGTTTCAAACTCACGTTCCTGTACAATAAGTATGTCGAGGGTTGATTTATTATGAATATTAATTTTATTCCCCGAGAACTTTATTAAGTTGAATGTGTGTGTAAATATATGTTTATATATATATTATATATTATATAGCCCCTGTCTTGGCTCGGAGTATAGAAACTCTGTCCAACAGCGTGGCCCTGCTAATTGTAACAGGCAAGGAGAGATATCAAGTTCATCTGTTAAAGCATTTATTTATTTGTTTTAACTCACATCATACACATTTATTTTATTATAATTATTTATTATCTCTAACAACAGGTATTAAACCACAAGTGTTAGGTATAGCTTAAACTAAACAATTAAAAAATATACAATTCAAAATAATACAAATACGTTTTCCTACACAAATCAATATGAACACTTAAAAAATTAAGTACTATAAATTAAGATTTTACAACAAGTAACAAACAAGAAAAAAAATTGAGTACAAAAGAATATATATAAAAAACGGCTCAAAGCCCAAGATGAATGAGAAAAAGTGAGGTTATAAAATACAAAACTAGTGAAAAGTGAATTAGGTGACAAGAGTGATGAGTCATGTTGTAAAACTGGCATAAACAGCTGCTTTAAAAAATTGAAGTTTCATGTGGTGTGATGTCAATTTCTGGATTAATGGCTAATAATTGTTGTAGGTGTCTTGAATTCGGTTAATGGGGGAAAATTTAAAAACATCAATACGAGCACATGGAATTTTAAAGGGTATGTAATTTCTTGTCAATCTTGGCGGGATATGAAAGTTTATATCTTGAATTAGGTCCGTGTCGATGAAGTTATGGAGAAGTTTGTACAGGAAAATTACTTTGGTTGCACTACGTCGACTTTCTAGTTTTTGGAATCAATTGTTGTTGACAAAAGTGTAGCATAATGTGATCGGTGAAATTTATATTATTTTGAAAACAAAGACAACTTACAAATTGTACTGAATATGTTCAACTTGATTAATTTCGGTGACGTGACGTGATGTGGATTCCACTTATTTCAATTTAAATTAATTAATAATTGTGTTTTGCTATTACTAGAACTACCATAATTTTATTTTCCTATATATTTATATACACTTAGAAAAGAATATAATCAACAATAATACCATTAACTCATTTCATTAACTTTCAATATCACTGCAGGCGACGCTATAGGATTACACCGGTTGAAGCGCCCTAGATTCTCTCACGCCGTATGTGTGTGTCCACCTTTATCATCTCTCCAGCATGGGTCTGTCCTCTTGACATTCCTTAGTCCCATAGTCGTCGGGGATCCCTCCCTCTCCCCTTAACGACTTATCCGACGTCAACGACTATGACAACACGAACAATGACAAAGATGACGACGACCGTGACTTGAATACACATCTTTCCTCTCTCTATCCGTGGGCTGGTTATGACCAGCATGTGGTTTTCCTGCCTAAAACATTTAGGCTAGAGTGGAGCAAAAAGACCTAACCAATAAACTCCGAACCTAAAAACTATTGCCTATTCCTTGTTACAGCCCCGCCTGGATCAGACAACACGCGGTGACGTTATGCAATTAAATATCTCACTGATAATGGTTTGTTTAGTGGTCAATGCTCAATTGTGAGTAGCTCATGACAAGAACAATTGGAAAACTTCTAATTTCGACGGCCGTCCAGACGACTAAATTGACAATATACACGATACCAAAGATGATGATGACCACGACATGAAAACCATCTTGTTTCCGCCACCTACCCGTGGCTTGTTCTGTCCAGCTTGAGATTTTCCACCCTATCTCACCTATAGGCTAGAGTGGAGCATTATGACCTAGCAGTTGATGCACACTCAATTAAACTTAATAAACTTAAAAAAAAACGGATCTTGCATCCCCACATCCCCTAGGGATTAGGCTGTAGCAGCTTAAATTGACTCACATTAGATGTAATTTTCTTACCTAAATTTATTTCACATCACAAATATTTTAATTTATAATCAAATATTATCAATATTACAATCACAATCAAAATTATTTTATTAATTTAATACTTTTCAAAAATTAGAAAACAAGCAAACTAAAAATTTAACCGTCAATATCACAGACGGAACCATTTGTCCCCCGGCTAAAGCGCCCTTGTTTCTCACGTCCTTTGGATACATCTTCAGAAAGTTAACTAGGGTAACTTTTAGCTGCTATACAATTTAAAATAAAGATTATCATAAACAAACGATTTAAGTTAATTTATCACTTTACGTTTTGTAGACAACATAGGATTATCAGACCCCGTCTGGGCCAGATTGGCCCAGAGCATGGCTCTGCTAATCGTAAAAGGCGATTCAAGAGAAAAAGTCCACCTCGCAAACATCAGCTAGTAAGAGGGGTGAATATTACTCCGCCAAAATAAAGGCAAGCACTGGCATTCGTCGTCGGGGACCTTTCCGTTTTCCCTTCACGACCACCCCGGCGACGACGACCATGACAACACGAACGATGACTAAGATGATGGCAAAGGAAAAAGGTTTTTGCTATGCGTAGGTTACAAATTTGTCTGCCTTTAATAACTGTTTTAAACTCACGTTCCTGCACCAAAAAATTGTAACAAACAACAAACAACCAAACAAACGAACAAAACAGACATTGTTGTGTCTGCATCTATGTAATTAGATTTATTTAGTTGTCCTCCTTTCTAAATCCGTTTTATAACTGAATAGGATACACGTTTAACCTTTTCAATGCTGGGTTTTGAATGGAGCACCCAACACTCCAGTGCTGGGTTATTTTGAGTAAAAAGTCAATTTCTCTCACTTGTATTTGATAGTAATATTTAACGTATCAAATGTTTCCTCATCCTTGAAATGAAGTAGACATTACACTATACACCTTGTTTAGATTGTCTTGCTTATTTACATGTGACAATTGCCCTAGCATAGGCCTACAAAGTGTGAGCTGATTTTTGTCACCTAGGCCTAGGCCTACTGGCAATGTCCTATAATTCTCTATTATTTCAACCTTTACTACCAAATTCTATGGTCGCTAAACAAGTCCGAATATGGATCATAAATTCATAATTCATAAAACCTCTTCATTGCATCCCATTTTGACCAATAACTGTGTCATTTCATCATTCCTAACCTTTTCCAGATGCCATTATTATCTTTCCTTGTTCTGTCAATTTTGCACTACTGAAATAACTGACGGAGCCATCTGTGGTCAAACTACCAAACTAGAAGATGGTTTGAACAGCTTGCACATAGAGTGCAGCATAGTTGAAAAAATCGACTTGTTACAATCGATAATACCTATCAGCAGAAACAAGCGCGCACGTTTCAAAAACAACATCAGCTCGAGTATACTCGGACGGCCTGCACTGGGGAAAAAGATGGCGGCATCGAGTTTACTCGATGGCCGCACAGAAAGGTCGATAATAAATAAATAAATAATAAAATAAATAAATAAATAAATTGAAAATAAATAATAAATAAATAAATAATATATAACTAATAATAAAATAAATATATAAATAAATAAATAATAAATAATAATAAATAAATAAATAAATAAATTATTAATAATAAAAGGTATCTGGCGTCGTCACGGAGAA
>JAMZAV010005660.1:0-43051 GCA_024449915.1 Sweltsa coloradensis
TGTAGTTAGGGGTTTTCAATAAAATTTTTTCAGTTTGCTTGTTGTTATCATTTTCAAATTAAAAGTTTTTATTTTCACAGTTTTCATTTTGTCAATTTGCTAGTTTTCGTCAGTTTGATTTGGTAAGAATGTAATTGTCAATTGCATTTTGTCAGGTTGTTAGTCTTAGTCATTTTCATATTGTAAGTTTGTCATTTTGTCAGATTTTCATTTTCACAGTTTGACAGTTTCATTTTGTTAATTTGCTAGTTTTCGTCAGTTTGATATTGTAATATTGTCAGTTTGTCAATTACATTTTGTCAGGTTGATAGTTTTAGTCATTTTCATATTGTAAGTTTGTCATTTTGTCAAATTTTTATTTTCACAATTTGACAGTTTCATTTTGTTAATTTGCTAGTTTTCGTTAGTTTGATATTGTAATATTGTCAGTTTGTCAATTGCATTTTGTCAGGTTGTTAGTTTTAGTCATTTTCATATTGTAAGTTTGTCATTTTGTCAGAGTTTCATTTTCTCAGTTAGACAGTGTCATGTGGTTAATTGGCTAGGTTTCGGCAGGTTGATATAGGTATATTGTCATTTTGTCAGTAACGATTTGTCAGTTTGCTTGCTTTAGTCTTTTGCAAATTGTCAGTTTTTCATTTTCACAGTTTCATTTTGTCAATTTGCTAGTTTTTGTCAGTTTGATTTTGTAAGAATGTCAGATTGTCAGGATTTTTTTGTCAGGTTTTGTCAGGTTGTTAGCTTTAGTCATTTTCAAATTAATTTATTTTAAGTTTGTATGTTTATCAGTTTTTCATTTTCACAGTTTCATTTTGTCAATTTGCTAGTTTTCGTCAGTTTGATATTGTAATATTGTCAGATTGTCATTAACATTTTGTCAGTTTGCTTGTTTTAGTCATTTTCAAATTGTCAGTTTTTCATTTTCACAGTTTCATTTTGTCAATTTGCTAGTTTTCGTCAGTTTGATTTTGTAATATTGTCAGATTGTCAATAACATTTTGTCAGTTTGTTACTTTTAGTCATTTTCATATTGAAAGTTTGTCATTTTGTCAGATTTTCATTTTCTCAGTTTGACAGTTTCATTTTGTTAATTTGCTAGTTTTCGTCAGTTTGATATAGGTATATTGTCATTGCATTGTGTCAGGTTTGTAAGTTTTAGTCATTTTTATTGTAGTTTTGTCATTTTGTCAGATTTTTATTTCACAGTTTGACGTTTTCATTTTGTAATTTGCTTTGTTTTTTCATTTATATTGTAATATTTTGTCAGTTGTATACTTGTTTTTTTTGTAATTTATTTTAATTCATTTTCAATTTGAAAGTTTTTCATTTTATTTTCTATTTTATGTGTTTCAGTTTGATTTTTAGATGTCAGTTGTAATTTAGTTTTCCGTTTTGTTATTTTTCATTTTTTTTTTTCAAGTTTACATTTTTGTTATTTCTAGTTTCGTTCAGTTTGATTTTTTAATTTTCATAGTTTTCAGTTTTTGATTTTGTATATGTCATTTGTCAATAATTTTTTCATTTCTTTTTTATCATTTTTCAATTTTAAGTTTTCTCATTTGTCACTGTTATTTGTCAATTTGTAATTTTGTCAGTTTGTACTGTTTTGTCATTTTCAATAAATTTTCAGTTTTGCTTTTTTTCATTTTCAGTTTTCAATTTAAATTTTTATTTCACAGTTTTATTTTGTCAGTTTGCTAGTTTTGTCATTTATATTGTAATAAATTTGTCTTTTCATTTTGTTCTTTCTTTATTTAAGTTCATTTTACAGTTATTTGTATTGTAATTTTGTCTGTTTTTCATTTACTTTGTGTCATTATTTTGTAAGTTTGCTTTAGTTTTTTTGTCAGTTTGATTCAGTTTATATTTTGTCATTTGTTTTCTGTTTTGTTTGTTTAGTTTATTGTCATTTTTTCAGTAGTTTCATTTTCTTTCAATGTTATTTTTTTATTTGGTATTTTATTGTCATTTGAATTTAATTATGTCTTTGTATAACATTTATTGTCAGTTTCTTGTTTATTCATTTTCAATTGTCAGTTTGTTCATTTTCAAGTTTTCATTTTGTCAGATTTTATTTTCAGTAGATGTTTGATTTTGTAATTGGTTGATTTCAATTGCATTTTGTAGTTGTTATTTAGTCATTTTTCATTTGTCAGTTTGCATTTGTCATTTTTCATTTTCAGTTTTTATTTTCAGTTTTTTGTCAATTTGCTAGTTTCGTCAGTTTTGATTTTAAAATGTCTTGATTTCAATTGCATTTTGTTGTTGTGTTTAGTCATTTTCATATTGTAAGTTTGTTATTTTGTCAATTTTCATTTTCCCGTTTATTTCATTTTGTAATTTGCTAGTTTTTGCATTTTGATTTGTAATTTGTCAGTTTTGTATTACATTTTTTGTTGTTGTAGTTTTTTTCAATTTATTTTATTATTGTTTGCATTTTTTTTGTAGTTTTACAGTTTCTATTTAATTTTAGATTTCAGTTGTATATTGTATTGTTGCATAGTTTTGTAATTTGCTGTTTTTAGTTGTTTAATTGTAATTTGTCATTTTACATTTTCTTGTGATTTGCAGTTTTTTTGAATTTTTTAGTTTTTGTCAGTTTGCATTTTGTATTTTTAGTTTAGTTTTGCATTTTGTAGGTTGTTATTTTGTCATTTTCATTTCTAAGTTTGTCATTTGTCATTTTTTATTGTCACAGTTTGAAGTTTTTTTGTCAATTTTGCTAGTTTTCGTCAGTTTGATATTGTAATATTGTCAGTTTTGTCAAAAACATTTTGTCATTTGCTTGTTTTATCATTTTTAATTTGAAGTTTTTCATTTTCACATTTCAATTTTGTTCATTTCTAGTTTTTCGTATTGTTTTTTCAAGTATGTCTGTAATTGCATTTTGTATTGTAGTTTTAGTCATTTTTTTTAATTGAAA
This sequence comes from Sweltsa coloradensis, assembly GCA_024449915.1. NCBI lineage: Eukaryota > Metazoa > Arthropoda > Insecta > Plecoptera > Chloroperlidae > Sweltsa > Sweltsa coloradensis. Next base: position 2,924 of record JAMZAV010005660.1, read on the forward strand.
GTTTTCATTTTCAGTTTTCATTTGTCATTTGACAGTTTTGTCAGTTTGATATTTATTTGTCAGTTATTTGGTAAGAATGGTTGATTGTCAATTGCATTTTGTCAGGTTGTAGTTTATTCATTTTCATATTGTAAGTATGTCATTTTGTCAGATTTTCATTTTCATAGTTTGACAGTTACATTTTGTCAAATTGCTAGTTTCGTCAGTTTGATTTGTAAGAATGTCAGATTGTCAATTGCATTTTGTCAGGTTGATAGTTTTATTCATTTTCATATTGTAAGTTTGTCATTTTGTCAGATTTTCATTTTCACAGTTTGACAGTTTCATTTTGTTAATTTGCTAGTTTTCGTTAGTTTGATATTGTAATATTGTCAGTTTTTCATTAACATTTTGTCAGTTTGTTGATTAGTCTTTTCAAATTGTAAGTTTTTCATTTTATCGGTTTTAATTTTACAGTTTGACAGTTTCATTTTGTTTATTTGCTAGTATTCGTCAGTTTGATATTGTAATATTGTCAGTTTGTCAATAAATTTTGTCAGTTTGCTTGTTTTAGTCATTTTCAAATTCTAATTTTTTCATTTTCACATGTTTCATTTTGTCAATTTGCTAGTTTTTGTCAGTAAGATATTGTAAGAATGTCAGATTGTCGATTGCATTTTGTCAAATTGTTAGTTCAAGTCATTTTCAGATTGTAAGTTTGTCATTTTATCAGATTTTCATTTTTACCAGTTAGACAGTTTATTTTGTTATTTGCTAGTTTTCGTCAGTTTGATATTGTAATATTGTCAGTTTGTCAATTGCATTGTGTCAGGTTGTAAGCTTTAGTCATTCTCATATTGTAAGTTTGTTATTTTGTCAGGTTTTTCATTTTCACAGTTTGACAGTTTGATTTTGTTAATTTGCTAGTTTTCGTTAGTTTGATATTGTAATATTGTCAGTTTGTCAATAACATGTTGTCAGGTTGTTAGTCTTAGTCATTTTCATATTGTAAGTTTGTCATTTTGTCAGATTTTCATTTGCAAACTTTGACAGTTTCATTTTGTCAATTTGCTAGTTTACGTCAGTTTGATATTGTAATATTGTCAGTTTGTCAATAACATTTTGTCAGTTTGCTTGCTTTAGTCTTTTCAAATTGGTCAGTTTTTTTATTTTCACAGTTTCATTTTGTCAATTTGCTAGTTTTTTGTAAGTTTGATTTTGTAAGAATGTCAGATTGTCAATTGCATTTTGTCAGGTTGTTAGCTTAAGTCATTTTCATATTGTAAGTTTGTAATTTTTCAGTTTTTCATTTTCACAGTTTGACAGTTTCATATTGTTAAATTTGCTAGTTTTCTTCAGTTTGTATTGTAATAATGATCAGTTTGTCAATACATTTTGTCAGTTTGCTTGTTTTTAGTCTTTTTCAAATTGTCAGTTTTCATTTTCACAGTTTCATTTTGTCAATTTGCTAGTTTTCGTCAGTTTGATTTGGTAAGAATGTCTGATTGTCAATTGCATGTTGTCAGGTTTGTTAGTGTTTTGTTGTGTTGTTGTTGTTGTTGTTGTTGTTAGTGTCCATTTTCATATTGTAAGTTTGTCATTTTGTCAGATTTCCATTTTCGTTTACGTTTCATTTTGTTGTTTGATATTGTAATATTGTCAGTTTGTCAATTGCATTTTGTCAGGTTGTTAGTTTTAGTCATTTTCATATTGAAAGTTTGTCATTTTTTTCAGATTTTCATTTTCACAGTTTGACAGTTTCATTTTGTTAATTTGCTAGATTTTTGTCAGTTTGATATTGTAATATTGTCAGTTTGTCAATTTACATTTTGTCAGTTTGATTGATTATGTCTTTTTCAAATTGTATGTTTTTTTATTTCTCACAGTTTCATTTTGTCAATATGCTAGTTTTCGTCAGTTTGATTTGGTAAGAATGTCTGAATGTCAATTGCATTTTGTCAGGTTGTTAGTCTTAGTCATTTTCATATTGTAAGTTTGTCATTTTGTCAGATTTTCATTTTCACAGTTTGACAGTTTCATTTTGTTTATTTGCTAGTTTTCGTCAGTTTGATATTGTAATATTGTCAGTTTGTCAATAATATCTTGTCAAATTGCTTGTTTTAGTCATTTTCAAATTGTAGGTTTTTCATTTTCACAGTTTGACAGTTCATTTTGTAATTTGCTAGTTTTCGGTTTGATTTGGTAAGAATGTCTGATTGTCAATTGCATTTTGTCAGGTTGTTAGTCTTAGTCATTTTCATATTGTAAGTTTGTCATTTTGTCAGATTTTCATTTCCACAGTTTGACAGTTTTCATTTTGTTAATTTGCTAGTTTTCGTCAGTTTGATAGTGAAAGAATGTCAGTTTGTCAATTGCTTTTTGTCAGGTTGTTAGTTATAGTCATTTTCATATTGTAAGTTTGTCATTTTGTCAGATTTTCATTTTCACAGTTTGACAGTTTCATTTTGTCAATTTGCTAGTTTTCGTCAGTTTTGATATTGTATTATTGTCAGTTTGTTAATAACATTTTTTTCAGTTTTGCTTTTTTAGTCATTTTCAAATTGAAGCTTTTTCATTTTGACAGTTTAATTTGTCAATTTTCTAGTTTTTGTCAGTTTGATGTTGTAAGTATATCAGATTGTCAATTGCATTTTGTCAGGTTGTTAGTTGTTGTCATTTTCTAAATTAAAAGGTTTTCATTTTCACAGTTTCATTTTTCAATTTGCTAGTTTTCGTCAGTTTGATATTGAAGAATGTCAGATTGTCAATTGCATTTTGTCAGGTTGTTAGTCTTAGTCATTTTCATATTGTAAGTTTGTCATTTGTCAGATATTGATTTTTACAGTTTGACAGTTTCATTATGTCAATTTGCTAGTTTTCGTCAGTTTGATTTGGTAAGAATGGTTGATTGTCATTGCATTTTGTCAGGTTGGAAGTTTTATTCATTTTCATATTGTAAGTTTGTTATTTTGTCAGATTTTCATTTTCAGAGTTTGACAGTTTTCATTTTGTCAATTTGCTAGTATTAGTCAGTTTGATTTTGTAAGAATGTCAGATTGCCAATTCATTTTGTCAGGTTGTTAGTTTTAGTCATTTTCATATTGTAATTTTTTCATATTCTCAGATTTCATTTTTCACAGTTTGACAGTTTCATTTTGTCAATTTGCTAGTTTTTGTCAGTTTGATTTTGGGAAGAATGTCATATTGTCAATTTCATTTTTGTCAGGGTTGTAGGTCTTAGTCATTTTCTTATTGTAAGTTTGTCATTTGTCAGATTTTCATTTCCACAGTTTGACAGTTTCATTTTGTTAAATTTTCTAGTTTTTGTCAGTTTGATATTGAAATAATGTCAGTTTGTCAATTGCATTTTGTCAGGTTGTAAGTCTTAGTCATTTTCATATTGTAAGTTTGTCATTTTGTCAGATTTTCATTTTCAAAGTTTGACAGTTTCATTTTGTCAATTTGCGAGTTTACGTCAGTTTGATTTTGTCAGAATGTCAGATTGTCAATTGCATTTTGTCAGTTCAGTTTTGTCAGTTTGTTGTCAGTTTTTTTTCAAATTGTAAGTTTTTCATTTTCACAGTTTGATTTTGTCAATTTGCTAGTTTTCGACAGTTTGATTTTTTGGTCAGAATGTCTGATTGTCAATTGCATTTTGTCAGGTTGTTAGTCTTAGTCATTTTTCATATTGTAAGTTTGTCATTTGTCAATTTTTATTTTCACAGTTTGGAGTTTCATTTTGTCAATTTGCTAGTTAACGTCAGTTTGATTGGTAAGAATGTCTGATTGTCAATTGCATGTTGTCAGGTTGTTAGTGTTTGTTGTTTTGTTGTTGTTGTTGTTGTTTTTGTTAGTGTCATTTTCATATTGTAAGTTTGTCATTTTTCAGATTTCCATTTTCACAGTTTGACAGTTTCATTTTGTTTTTTTTGCTAGTATTCGTCAGTTTGATATTGTAATATTGTCAGTTTGTCAATTACATTTTGTCAGTTTGCTTGTTTTAGTCATTTTTAAATTCTAATTTTTTCATTTTCACTGTTTCATTTTGTCAATTTTTCTAGTTTTTGTCAGTTAGATATTGTAAGAATGTCAGATTTTCAATTGCATTTTTTCAGGTTGTTAGTTTTTAGTCATTTTCATATTGAAAGTTGTCATTTTGTCAGATTTTCATTTTCTCGTTAGACAGTTTCATTTTGTTAATTTGATAGTTTTCGTCAGTTTGATATAGGTATATTGTCATTTTGTCAGTAACATTTTGTCAATTTTCTTGCTTTAGTCTTTTTCAAATTGTCAGTTTTTCATTTTTCACAGTTTTCATTTTGTCAATTTGCTAGTTTTTGTCAGTTTGATTTTGAAAGAATGTCAGATTGTCAATTGCATTTTGTCAGGTTGTTATGTTAGTTAATTTTTATATTGTAAGTTTGTCATTTTTCAGATTTTCATTTTTACAGTTTGACAGTTTTCATTTTTTTAATTTGCTAGTTTTTGTCAGTTTGATATTGTAATATTCAGTTTGTCCAATTACATTTTTTGTCAGTTTGATTGATTATGTCTTTTTAAAATTGTATGTTTTTCATTTTCACAGTTTCATTTTTGTCAATATGCTAGTTTTTTGTCAGTTTGATTTTTGTAAGAATGTCAGATTGTCAATTGCATTTTGTCAGGGTTTATAGTTTTATTCATTTTCATATTTTAAGATTGTCATTTTGTCAGATTTTCATTTTCACAGTTTGACAGTTACATTTTTGTCAATTTGCTAGTTCGTCAGTTTGATTTTGTAAGAATGTCAGATTGTCAATTGCCCTTTTGTCAGGTTTGTTTGTTTAAATTTTTTCATATTGTAAGTTTGTCATTTTGTCAATTTACATTTTCACAGTTTGACAGTTTCATTTTGTTTTTTTTGCTAGTATTCGTCAGTTTGATATTGTAATATTTGTCATTTGTCAATTACATTTTGTCAGTTTGCTTGTTTTTAGTCATTTTCAATTCTAATTTTTTCATTTTCCCCTGTTTTATTTTGTCAATTTGCTAGTTTTTGTCAGTTAGATATTGTAAGAATGTCATTTTGTCATTGTGTTTGTCATTTTGTCAGATTTACATTTTACAGTTTGACAGTTTCATTTTGTTTATTTGCTAGTATTCGTCAGTTTGATATTGTAATATTGTCAGTTTGTCAATTACATTTTGTCAGTTTGCTTGTTTTAGTCATTTTCAAATTCTAATTTTTTCATTTTCACTGTTTTATTTTGTCAATTTGCTAGTTTTTTTTCAGTTAGATATTGTAAGAATGTCATTTTGTCATTTTGTTTGTCATTTTGTCAGATTTTCATTTTCACAGTTTGACAGTTTCCATTTTGTTAATTTGCTAGTTTTCGGCCGTTTGATATTGTAAAAATTTTTCATTTGTCAATAACATTTTGTCAGTTTGCTTGATTATGTCTTTTTCAAATTGTATGTTTTTCATTTTCACAGTTACATTTTGTCAAATTTTCTAGTTTTCGTCAGTTTGATTTGGTAAGAATGTCAGATTGTCAATTGCATTTTGTCAGGGGTTTATAGTTTTATTCAAATTTTTATATTGTAAGTTTGTCATTTTGTCAGATTTTCATTTTCACAGTTTGACAGTTTCATTTTTTCAATTTGCTTGTTTTCGTTAGTTTGATATTGTAATATTGTCAATTGTCAATTGCATTTTGTCAGGTTGTTAGTTTTAGTCATTTTCATATTGTAAGTTTGTCATTTTTCAGTTTTTCACATTCACAGTTTGACGTTTTTATTTTTTTAATTTGCTAGTTTTCGTACGTTTTATACTGTAATTTGTCAGTTTGTCATAACATTTTGTCAGTTTTGCTTGTTGTAGTCATTTTCAAATTGTAAGTTTTTCATTTTTGCAGTTTCATTTTGTCAATTTGCTAGTTTTCGTCAGTTTGATATTTTAATATTGTCAGTTTGCAATAACATTTTGGGCAGTTTCCTTTTTTTAGTCATTTACAAATTTTTAAGTAAGTTATTTTGTCAGTTTTTCATTTTCCAGTTTGTCAGTTTCATTTTGTTTATTTGCTAGTTTTCGTCAGTTTGATATTGTAATATTGTCAGTTTGTCAATAACATTTTGTCATTTGCTAGTTGTTTTTCATTTTCTAAAAATTTGAAAGGTTTTCATTTTCACAGTTTCATTTTGTCATTTGCTAGTTTTTTCGTCCAGTTTGATATTGAAAGAATGTCAGATGTCAATTGCATTTTTGTCAGGTTGTTAGTCTTAGTCATTTTCATATTGTAAGTTTGTCATTTTGTCAGATATTCATATTCACAGTTTGACAGATACCTTTTGTCAATTTGCTAGTTTTCGTCAGTTTGATATTGTAATATTGTCAGTTTGTCAATAACATTTTGTCGTTTGCTTGTTTTAGTCATTTTCAAATTGTAAGTTTTTTCATTTTCACAGTTTAATTTTGTCAATTTGACCTAGTTTTCGTCAGTTGTGATTTGGTAAGAATGTCGGGAGTGTCAATGCATTTGTCAGTTTGTTGTTGTAGCATTTCAATTGAAAGTTTTTCATTTTCGCAGGTTTCATTTTGTCATTGCCATTTTCATCCGTTTGGATATTGTAAATAGTGGATCACGTTTGTCAATAACATTTTGTCAAGTTTGCTGTTGTAGTCTATTTACATATATGTAAGTAAGTAAATTTTGTCTGTTTTTCATTTTACACAGTATGTCAGTTTCATTGTTGATTTATTTGCTGTTTTCGTCAGTTTGATATGTATAGTGTCAGTTTGTCAATAAACATGTTTGTCAGTTAGCTAGTTCTGTGTCTATTGCTAAATTCACAATGGTTTCATTTTCACGTTTCATTTTGTCAATGGCTAGTTTTCGTCAGTTTGATATGAAGGAAAGAATGTCAGATCTGTCAATTGCATTCTTGGCAGGTGTTGAGGCTTAGTCATTTTCATTATTGGTAACAAGTTGTGTCATTTGTCAGATTATATGATTTTTTACAGTTTGGGACAGTTCTCATTATGTTCAATGTTGCTAGTTTATCGTCAGTTTGATGTGGTAAGAATGGTTGATTGTCAATTGCATTTTGTCAGGTTGGAAGTTTTATTCATTTTCATATTGTAAGTTGTTATTTTGTAAGATTTTCATGTTTCAGAGTTTGTACAGTTTCATTATGTCATTTGATAGTTTGAGTAGACACACAGTATTTGATTTTCGTAAGAGAATGTCAGAATGTGCCAATTGCATTTTAGTCAGGTTGTTAGTGTAGTAACATGCATATTGTAATTTTTGTCATATTCTCAAGTTGTCATTTTCACAGTTTGACCAAGTTTACATTTTGTCAATTTGCTAGTTTTTTTGTCAGTTTGATTTGGTAAGAATCGTCATCATTGTCAATGCATTTTGTCAGGGTTGTAGGTCTTAGTCATTTTCCTATTGTAAGTTGTCATTTTCGTTCCAGATTTTGTCCATTTCACAGTTTGACAGTTTCATTTCTGGTTGTAATTGTAGTTTTCGTCCCCCCCCCCCCAGTTTGATAGAAAAATAATGTCAGTTTTGTCACTAAATTTAGTCAGTTTGCTTTTTGTAGTCATTTTTCAAAATTGAAGGGATTTTTCATTTTCACAGTTTCATTTTGTCAATTTGCTAGTTTTCGTCAGTTTGATAATAGATAATAATGTAAGATGTGTCAATTGGCATATTGTCAGGTTGCTTAGTATTAGTCATTTTCATATTGTAAGTTCTGTCATTTTGTCAGATTTCAATTTTAACAGTTTGTACGACAGTTTCATTTTAGTTAAATATTGGATAGTTTTCGTTAGCATTTGGATATTGTTCAACATATTGTCAGTTTGTCATTAACAGTTTGTTCAGTTGCTTGTGTTAGTCATTTTCAAGTTGTCAGGGTTTCTTCACATGTGCTTATCGCAGTTTCATTTTGTACAATTTGCTAGTCTTGCTGTCAGTTTAATATTGTAATATTTTTTTTCAGTGTCAATAAACATTCTGTCAGTTTGCTGGATTAAGTCTTTTTCAAATTGTATGTTTTTATTTTCAACAAGGTTCCTTTTGTCACTTTGCCAGTTTTCGGCAGTTTGATTTTGTTCAAGAATGTCAGACTGTGTCAATTACATTTTGTCTAGTTTGCTTGTATACGTCATTTCAAAATTCAAATTTTTCATTTGTTCACTGTTTCATTTGTCAATTTGCTAGTTTTTCGTCAAGTTTGATTTTGTAAGAATGTCAGATTGTTCAATGCATTGTGTCAGGTGGTAAGAGCTTTAGTCATTTCATATTGTAAGGTTGTTATTTTGGTCAGATTTTTAGTTTAAGGAGTTTGACAGTTGCATTTTGTAAATCTGTTGCTAGTTTTTGTTCACGTGTTGATTTTTGTAAAGAATGTCAGGATTGTCTATTGCATTTTGTCAGGTTGTTAGTTTTAGTCAGTAGTCATATCGTAAGTTGTCATTTTGTCAGATTTTTCACTGTCACAGTTTGACAGTTTCATTTTGGTAATTTGAATAGTTTTTAGTCAGTTGATTTTGTCAAGAATGTCAGATTGCCAATTGCATGTTTGTCACGGTGGTTAGTTTTAGTCATTTTCATATTGTAATTTTCTCCATATTGTCAGATTTCCATTTCTCACCCAGTGACAAGTTTCAATTTGTCAATTTGACTAGTTTTTTTGTAGTTTGATTTTGGTAAGAACTGTCATATGTCAATTGCATTTTGACAGGGTTTGATAGTTTAGTCATTTCATATCGGTATAGTTTGTTCTATTTTTGTTGTAGAGTTTTCAATTTTCAGCAGTGATTTTTGACAGTTTGATTTTGTTAATGTTGCTAGTTTTCGTTAGTTTGATATTGAATATTGTCAGTTTGTCAAAGTAAACCATGTTGGTCAGGTTGGTCTATGTTTTAGTCATTTTCAAGTTGCAGTTTTTCATTTTCACAGTTACATTTTGTCACAACTTTGCGTGTTTTTCGTCCCTAGTTGATCTTGGTAAGAATGTCTGATTGCCAATTGCATTTTGTCTAGGTTGGTACTATTTAGTCAGTTTTCATATTTTGTAAGTTGTCATTGATGTCAGATTTTCATTTGCAAAGTTTGACAGTTCATTTTGGTCAATTTTGCTAGTTTACGTCAGGTTTGCATAATGTAATATTGTCAGTTTGTCAAATAACAGTTTGTTAGTTTCGCTCTGATTATAGTCAATTTTCAAATTGAAGCCGAGATCTTCATTATGTCACAGTTTCATTTTGTCAATTTGCTGTTTCCGTCCAGTACTTAATATTGTTAGAATGCCAGATGGTTGGTCAATTGCATTTGTCAGGTTGTTAGTTTTAGGTCATTGTAATATTGTAAGTAGTTGTCATTTGTTCAGTTTTCCTCATTTTCACAGTTTGCACAGTTTCATTTTGTAATTATTGCTTAGTTTTTGTCAGTGTTGGATTTTGTAAGCTATGTATATGGTCAATTGCATTTTGTCAGGGTTGTAAGTCTTAGTCATTTTCCGTATTGAAGTTGTCATTTTGTCAGATTTTCATTTCTCCACAGTTTTGACAGTTTGACCAGTTTCAGTTCAGGTTAACTTGCTCGTTTTCGTCGGTTTTGTAGTTGTTAAAGTAGGTCCAGTTTGTATCAATAACATTTGTCAGTTTAGCTTGCTGTAGTCTTTTTCAAATTGTCGAGTTTTTCATTCTTCACAGTTGTTCCATTTTGTCACAAATTTATGCTAGGTTTTTGTAAGTTTGATTTTGTAAGAATGTCAGATTGTCAATGCATTTGTATCTAGGTTGTTAGATTTAAGGAATTTTCATAGTTGTAAGTTGTAATTTTTACAGTTTTTCAGGTTCACAGTTGACAGTATTCATTCTGTTTAATTGCTATGTTTTCTTCAGTTTATATACTGTAATATTGTCAGTTTGTCAAAACATTTGTGTCAGTTTGCTTGGTTTTGTCAGTTGTTGTCATTTCAAATGAAAGTTTTTCATTTCACAGTTTTCATTTTGTCAGTTTGCTAGTTTTCGTCCCAGTATTGATATTGCCATCTGTCAGGTTTGTCAGATAACAATTTTAGTCACAGTTTGCTGTTGTTTAGTCACTTCTAACAATTGTAAGTAAGTAATTTGTCCTGTTTTTCATTTTCACAGTTTGTCATTTTCAATTTTGTTAATTTGCTAGTTTCGGCTCAGTTTGATAGTGGTCTATATTGTCAGTTGTCAATAACATTTGTCAGTTTGCTAGTTGTTATTCATTTGTCTAATTGGTATAGGTTTTCATTTTCACAGTTTCATTTTTGTCAATTTGCTAGTTTTCGTCAGCTTTTGTATTGTACGAAGGTCAGTCAGATGTCCAATTGCCATTGTCAGGTGGTTAGTCTTCAGTCATTTCATATTGTAAGAGTTGTCATTTTGTCAGATATCATTTTAACAGTTTGACAGTTTCATAATTGTAATTTGCTAGTTTTCGTCAGTTTGATATTGTAACTAATGATCAGTTGTCACAATAAACATTTGTCAGTTTGCTTAGTTTTAGTCTTTTCAAATTGTCACAGTTTTCATTTTCACAGTTTTCATTTTGTTCAATTTGCTAGTTTCGTCGGTTTGATTGGAAGAATGGTTGACTTGTCAAGTGCATTTGTCAGGTTGTTAGTCTATCAGTCATTTTTCATATTGTAAGTTTGTCATTTTGTCAGAGTTCTCCATTTTCACAGTTTGACAGTTACATTTTGTCAATTTGCTAGTTTTTTCGTCAGTTTGCTTTTGAGGCTAAAGAATGTCTGATGTCAATTGCATTTTGTCAGGTTGGTTAGTCGTAGTCATTTCATATCTCGTAAGTTTGTCATTTTGTCAGATTTCATTTTCACAGATTTGAGAGTTTCATTTTGTCGAATTGTAGTTAACGTCAGTTGATCTCTGGTAAGAATGTTGATTGTCATTGCATAGTTGTCAGGTTGTTAGTGTTGTTGTGTTGGTGTTGTTGTTGTTGTGTGTTAGTGTCATTTTCAATATTGTAAGTTTGTCATTTTGTCAGATTTCCATGTCACAGTTTGACAGTTTCATGTGTTGTTTATTTGCAGTATTCCGTCAGTCTGATATGTCAATATGTCAGCTTTGTCATAAATCTTTGTCCGTTTGCTTGTCTTTAGTCACTTTTCAAATTCTAATCTTTTTCATTTCACTGTTTCATTTTGTCAAATTTGCTAGTTTTATGTCAGTTACGATATTGTAAGAATGACACATAAGATTGTCTAATTGCATTTTGTCAGGTTGTTAGTTTTAGCCTTTCATATTGAAACGTTGGAGATTTGTCAGATGTCATTTTCTCAGTAGGACAGTTGCATTTTTGTTAATTTTGCTAGTTTTCGTCAGTTTGAATATAGGTGATATCTTGTCATTGTCTAGTAAACATTGTCAATTTGCTGATTTTAGTCATTTTTAAATATTGTCAGTTTTCATTTTCCCAAGGTTTCATTTTGTCAATTTGCTAGTTTTTGTCAGTTATGATTTTGTAGATGTTCAGATTGTCAATTGCATTTGTCAGGTTGTTAGTGTTAGTTCTTTTCATATTGTAAGTTTGTCATTTTGTCAGATTGTCATTTTCACAGTTTGACAGTTACATTTTGTCCACTTTGCTAGTTTTCGGCAGTCTTCGATTTGGTAAGAATGTACTGATTGGCAATTGCACATTTTGTCAGGTGTTAGTCTTTGTCATGTTCATATTGTAGTTGTCAGATTTGTCAGATTTTCATTTTCACAGTTTGAGAGTTACTATTTTGTCAATTTGCTAGTTAACAGTCAGTTTGAATGTGGTAAGAAGGTCTATTGTCAATTGCAGTTTTGGTCAGCGTTGGTAGTGTTAGTCATTTTCATTATTGTAAGTTTGTCATTTTTCAGATTTTCCATTTTCACACAGTTGGACGTTGCATTTTTGCTTAAATGTGCTAGGTTTGTCAGTTCTTGAGTTATATTGTAATAGTCGTCAGTTATTGTCCAATTACCATTTGTCAGTTTGATTTGATCATGTCTTCTTTTCAAATTGTTAGTATTCATTTTCCAGTTTCTGACATTTATGGTCAATATGCATGAGTATTCGTCAGATATTTGCATTTTGTACTCAAAGATGTATGTAAGATTGTCAATGTGCATGTCTTGTCAAGGTTGATAGTTTTATACATTTTCATATTGTAAGATTGTCACTGGTGTCAGATTTTCATTGTTCACTGTTTTGCACAGTTACATGTTTTGTCAATTCGCTTAGTTTTCCGTCAGTTTGCATCCATTGGTAAGAATGTCTGATTGTCAATTGCACATTTGTCAAGTTGTTAGATCTTAGTCATTCGTTCATAATGTAAGTTTGTCAATTTGTCAGATTTTTTATATTTGTCACAGTTTGCACAGTGTTATTGTGTTATGTGCTAGTTCTTCGTTAGTTTGATATTGTGAATATGTCAGCCGTTGTCACATCAAGACATGTTTGTCAGTTGGCTTGTTTTAGTCATTCTTCTAAGTTGTACAGGTGATTCAGTGTTTCCCGGCAGTTGTCATTTTAGTACACCAAATCGATCCGCTAGTGTTGCCTCACAGCTTTAATATTTTAATATTGTCAAAGTTGTCAATAACATTTTGTCAGTTGGCTGATCTAAGTCTTTTTCAAATTGTAGTTTTCTATTCACCAGTTCCGTTTTGTCAATTTTGCTAATTTTCGTTTCAGTTGTGATTGTGTAAGAAATGTCAGCATGGTCAATGTGCGATTTTGTCAGGTGGTTGTATTAAGTCACGTTTTCACATATTGTAAGTTTGTCATTTGGTCAGATTATACATTTTCACAAGTTTGACAGTTTCATTTCGTTTACGTTCGCTCAGTATTTCGATCAGTTATGATATTATGTAATATTTGTTATCAGTTGCTAAATTTACATTTTCCTCAAGGATTGACTTGTGTTTAGCCATTTTCAAATTCTAAGTTTTTCATTTTCACTGTTTTATTTTGTCAATCTGCTCAGTATTTGCAGTTAGATATTGTAAGAATGTCAATTTTGGTCATTGTGTTTGCATTTTGTCAGATTACCAATTTCCACAGTTTGACAGTAGTCAGTTTATTGTTTATTTGCTAGTATTCGTCAGTGTGATATTGTAATATTGTCAGTTTGTCACAATTACATTTTGCAGTTTGCTTGTTTTGTCACAATTATTTCAAATTCTATTTTTACATTTGCACTGTTTATGTGTGTCACACATCTCTCTGAAGTAGCTTGTCAGTTAGGATTATTGTAAGGAATGTCAATTTTGTTCACATTTCGTGTTTGTCATTTGTCAGATTTCATTTTCACCAGTTGGAACAGTTTCATTTGTTAATGGATAGGTTTTCGGCTGTGTGATTATTGTAAATCTTGGCAGGGTTGTCAATCTACATTTGTCAGTTTGCTGATTTAGTCTTTTCAAATTGTATGTCTTTACATTTTCACAGTTACACACACTTTTGTCAATTGATAGTTTCGCGTCAGTGGATTTGGTAAGAATGTCTGAGTCAATTGCATTTGTCAGGTTGTTACTCTTAGTCATTTTCATATGGAAAGTTTGTCAGTTTGTCGAGATTCATTTGCACAGTTTGACATTTAATTTTTGTCAATTAACTAGTTTTCGTCAGTTGATTTGTAAGAATGGTCAGATTGTTCCAATTGCATTTGGTCAGGTTGATAGTTTTATTCATTTTCATATCTGTCAGGTTTGTCATTTTGTATCAGCATTTCATTTTTCACCAGTTTGACAGTTCATTTGATTAAAATTTGCTTGTTTTTTTCCGTTAGGTTTGATATTGTTAATATTGTCAGTTTGTCAATTTGGCATTTTTTCAGGTTTGTTAGTATTTAGTCATTTTCATATTGTCAAGGTTTTCAATCCTTTTTCAGAATTACATTATTCACGTTTGACAGTTTAGATTTTTCTTAATTTTTGCTTGTAGTTTTCGTAGTCTTGATTAATAGTTGTAATATTGATCAGTTTGTCACTCAAACATTTTCGTCAGTTTGCTGTCTTAGTCATTGTCAAGTTGATCCAGTTTTTCATTTTACACAGTCGACATTGTTTGTCAATTTGCTAGTTTGCTGCAGTTTGATATAGTAATATGTCAGTTTGTCAAACATTTCGTCAGTTTGCTGATTTAGTCTTTTCTTTCAAATTGTATGTTCTTTCATGTTCACAAAAGCAAGCCCGCGTTTCATAGAGTTTGTGACAATGCTACCAAATGTTTGCTTGTAGGTAGTTTCGTCACATGGAGGCCTAGTACTGATGCGTTGTTTATACAAGAATGGTCCAGATTGTACATGCATATTTGTCAGTACGTTGAGGAAGTTGTATTCATTTATCATATTGTAAGGTTGTGGGGTTTATTTTGTCAGCATTATGGTCATTGCTCACGAGTTCTTGACAGTCTTCTCATTTGTCGTGTTAAATTATCTGCTAAGGGTTCTTGAGTCAGTTATGATTTTCGTATCTAAGAGCAATGTCAGATTGTCCAAGTGCATTGCCCCTTTACTCTGTCAGGTTGTTAGTTTTAGATCATTTTCAATATTGTAATTTGTGTCCATATGTCTAAGATGTTTCATTTTCACTCCATGGTACCGACAGTCTTAATTTTGGTCAATTTGCTTAGTTTTTCGATAGTCAGTTTGATTTGGTTAACAGAATGTGCATATGTTCAATGCATTGTCAGGGTTGTACGGTCTTGATAGTGCCATTTTCTTATTGTAGTTAGTCATTATGTCAGATTTTCATTTCCACAGTTGGACAGTTTCATTTTAGTCAGGAAATTTGCTAGTTTATTCGTCAGTTCTGATTATGAAAGAACTGTCAGTTTGTCACTAAAATTTAGCCAGGTTTGCCTTTATTTATTAGTCATTTTGCAAATTCGATTATAGTTGTGTTTTCAAGTTTACACTGGTGCAGTTTTGTCAATATGCTAGTGTATTACGCAGTTCTTTTGATAATTCTCAGTAATAATGTCGATTGTCAATTGCATTTTGGTCAGGTTGATAGTTTTAGTCATTGTCAGATTGTAAAAAAAAAAATAAGGGTTGTCATTTTGTCAGTTTTTCTATTTTCACAGTATTTGACAGTGTTAATTTTTTTTTGCTAGTTTTCGTTAGTTTGATATTGTTAATATTGTCAGTTTGTCAATAACATATTATGTCAGTTTTTGCCTTGTTTTCTTAACGTCACATTCCAAGTTGGTCAGTTTTTCATTTTCACAGTTTCAAGTTGTATCATTGCTTAAAGTTTAGCGTCACACACCGTCTATGATATGTTCGTAATATTGTCAGTGTCAAAAAATCGCCATTGCGACACAGTGTTTGCTTGAGTTAAGCTTTTTCAAATTGTCTGTTTTTTATGATTCACAGTGTCATTTTGTCAACTTTGCTAGTGTTTCGTCAGTTTGATTTTGTAATGATGTCAGATTTGTCAATTGCATTTTGTCAGGTTGTTAGTTTATCATTTCATATTGTAAGTTTGTCATTTGTGTTTAGATTTTTCATTGCACAGTTTGACAGTACATTTTTGTAAATTGCTAGTTTTCGTCAGTTTGATATTGGTTAAGAATTGTGCTGATGTCCAATTGGCCATTTGTCATGAGTTGTTACTCTTGTCATTTCATAATTGTAACGTTTGTCAATTGTCAGATTTGCATTTTCACAGTTTGACAGTTTCATTTTGTAAATTTGCTAGTTTTCGTCAGTTTTGATATTGTATTATTGTCAGTTGGTAATACATTTTGTTCAGATTTGTGTGAGGTATTTAGTCGATGTCAAATTGAAGCTTTTCAATTTTTAAACAGGTTTCATTTTGTCAATTTGCTAGTTTCGTCAGTTTTTATATTGTTTCAGAATATCAGATTGTCAATGGCATATTTGTTCAGGTTGTTAGTTTTAGTCATTTTTTTGTTTTTTTTTTGTCCAAATTTAATTTTGTAAGTTTGTCATTTTTGTCAGTTTGTCATTTTCACAGTTTGACAGTTTCTTTTGTAATTTTGCTTAGTTTTTGTCAGTTTGATTTCTTAGTAAAAAGAATGTCATATTGTCACAATTGCATTGTTGTCAGGGTTGTAAGGCTTAGTCATTTTCATATTGTAACTTTGTAATTTTTCAGTTTTTCACATTTCACAGTTTGACAGTTTCATTTTGTATAATTTCGCGTCGCATATCAGATCGTACGTTTAGCATAGCATACACTGTAATATGTCAGTTTGATCCCAATAACATTTGTCGAGTTAATAGAGACTATGTGGTAGGTCATTTCAAAAATGACATAGTTTCATTTTCGCCGTTTTACATTCTTGTCAATCTTGCTAGTTTTCGTTCAGTTGGATATTGTAATATATGTCAGTTTGTCACACTAACATTTGTCAAGTTCCTGTTTTAGTCATCACTATGTAAGTAATGATGATTTTGTCGTGTTTTCATTCTGTCACAGTTGTCAGTTTTCATTTGTGTATTTAGCATAGTTTTCGTCAGTTCTGATATGTTAATACTGAGTCAAGTTTGGTCAACAACATTTGTCAGTTTGCCTGTTGTGTCATTTTCTATAATTAAAAGGTTTTCATTTTGGACACAGTTTCCTTTTGTCAATTTGTACGTTTCGTCAGACAGTGTGATATTAGGAGAAGAGAATTCAGATTGTTCAATTGCATTTCATGTCACGAGTGTGAGTCATTAGTCATTTCAATATTGTAAGTTTGAGTAATTTTGTCAGACTATCATTTTTACAGTTTGACACAGCTCCATCTTCATTGTTCATGTCTCAAGATTGCTTAGTGTGTCCGTCAGGTTTGATTTGGTAAGAATGGTTGATTGGTCAAGTGCATTTTGTCAGGTTGTTAGTTTAACATTTTCAATTGTAAGTTTGGGCATTTTGTCAGATATTTCATTTCACCACAGGTGTTTTGACAGTACCTTTTTTGTGTCAATTGCTAGTTCGTCAGTTTGATTTTAAGGTTAAGAATGTACTGATTGTCACCAATTGCATTTTGGCTCAGGTTGTTGAGTCTAGTACATGTATGCAGATTGTAAGATTGTCATTTTGTCAGATTTCATTTTCACAGTTTTGAGGAGTTTCATTTTCGCAATTTGCTAGTTAAAGTCAGTTTGAATTGGGTAAGAATGTATGATTGTCAATTGCATTTTGTCAGGTTGTAGTGTTTAGTCATTTTCATATTGTAAGTTTGTATTTTGTCAGATTTTTATTTGTCACAGTTTGACAGTTCATTTTGTTAATATTTGCTAGTTTTCGTCAGTTTGATATTGTAACTATTGTCAGTTGTCATCAACATTTGTCAGTTTGCTTGTTTTAGTCTTTGTCAAATTGCAGTTTTCATTTTCACAGTTTAAGATTTTGTCAATTGCTAGTTTTCCGTCAGTTTGATTTGGTAAGAATGTCTGATTGTAGACATTGTGTCAGTTTGCTTGGTGTATAAGTCATTTTCATATTGTAAGTTTGTCATTTTCGCAGTTTCATTTTGTCAATTTGCTAGTTTTCATCAGTTTGATATTGTAATATTGTCAGTTTGTCAATAACATTTGTCAGTTTGGCTTGTTTTAGTAATTACATATTGTAAGTAAAGCTAATTTTGTCTGTTTTTAATTTTCACAAGTTTGCGTTTCATTTTGTTTATTTGCTAGTTTTCGTCAGTTTGATTGTTTATATGTCAGTTAGTCAATAACATTTGTACAGTTGCTAGTTGTGTTCATTTTCTAAATTAAAAGGTTTGCATTATTCACAGTTTCATTTTGTCAATTTGCTAGTTTTCGTCAGTTTTGATACTTGAAAGAATGTCAAGATTGTCAAGGGCATTTTGTCAGGTTGTATAATATCCATTAGTCAATTTGCACCATATCGGTAAAGTTTGTCATGCTTTGTCAGCTATGATCTTTTACAGTTTGACAGTGTTCATTATGTCAATTGCTAGTTTTAGTACAGTTTGATTTGGTAAGAAATGGTTTTGATTGTCAATGCATTTGTTCAGGTGTGAAGTTTATTCATTTTCATATTGTAAGTTTGTTATTTGTCAGATTTCATTTCAGAGTTTGACGTTCATTTTGTTAATTGCGCAGTTTTAGTCAGTTTGATTCTGTAAGAATGTCAGATTGCCAATTGCATTTTGTCAGGTTGTGTAGCTTTAGTCATTTTCATCATTGTAATTTTGTCAATTATTTCTAAGATTTTCATTTTCACAGTTTGACAGTTATCATTTTGTCAATTTTGCTAGTTTTTGGACAGTATTGATGTTACGGTAAGAATGAGCATATTGGTCCAAATTGCAGTTTTGTCAGGGTGGTGTTGTAGGTCTTAGTCATTTTCTTATGTATAAGTTGTCATTTGTCAGACTTCTTCATTTCACCAGTATTGACCATGTCATTTGTTAATGTTTGGACTGTAGTTTTCGTGTTCAAGTGACTTCGATATGTTGTATAATAATGTCAGTTTGCACTAAAATTTAGTCAGGTTTTGCTTTTGGTAGGTCGCATTTCAAAATTGAAGTTTTCATTTTCACCGTTTCATTTTGTCAATTTGCTAGTTGTCGGTCAGTTTGATATTGTAATAGGTCAGATTGTCATTGCATTTTGTCAGGTTGAGCAGTTGTAGTCATTTTCGATATTGTCAAAGTTTGTCATTTAGGTCAGTTTTCATTTTCACAGTTTGACAAGTTAATTTTTATTTTTGCTAGTTTTCGTTTTAGGTTGATATTGTAATATTGTCAGGATTGTCCAATACTACATATTAGATCAGGTTTGCTTGTTTTAGTCAATTGTCAAGGTTGTCAAGTTTTTCATTTTCACAGTTTCATGTTTGGTCAATTTGCTAGTTGCCGTCAGTATGATAATTGAATGATCTGTCCAGTTTGGTCAAAAACATTTTGTCGTTCGCTGATTAAGTCTTTTTCAAATTGTATGTTTTTTATATTTCACAGTTTCATTTTGTCCAATTGCTAGGTTTTCGTCAGTTTGATTTTGTAAGAATGTCAGATTGCAATTGCATTTTGTCAGGTTGTTGTAGTTTATCATTTTTTAAATATTGTAAGTTTGTCCGATTTTGTCATGATTTCATTTTCACAGTTTGCACAGTTACATTTTGTAATTGCTAGTTTCGTTCAGTTTGCCTTTGGTAAGAATGTGCTGATTGTCAATGCATTTTGTCAGTTTGTTACTCTAGTCAATTTTCATATTGTAAAGTTTGTCAATTTTGTCAGGTTTTCATTTCACAGTTTGACAGTTTCATTTTGTCAATTTGCTAGTTTTCGTCAGTTTGCCTATCTGTATTCTTGTCAGTTTGTTAATAACATTTTTGTGTCAGTGTGCTTGTTTTAAGTCATTGTTCAAAATTGAAGCTTTTTCATCTAAACAGTTTCATTTTGTCACAATTTAGCTAGTTTTTCGTCAGTTTATATTGTGGTAAGAATATCAGATTGTCAATGGCATTTTTGTCAGGTTCGTTAGTTTTAGTCATTTTTATATATGTAAGTTTAGTCACTTTGTACAAGTTTTTGACATTTTACAGTTTGACAGTTTTCATTTTGTTAATTTTGCTAGCTTCTTGTCAGTTTTTGATATTTAGTAGAATGTCATATTGTCAGCAATTTGCATTGTGTCAGAGGTTGTAAGTCTTAGTGTCATTTATCATATTGCAAACTTGTATTTATTCAGTTTTTCAAAATTCACAGTTTGTGACAGTTTCATTTTGTTAATTGCCTAGTGTTGGTCGTACGTTTTATACAGTAATATTGTCAGTGTTGTCCACAAATAAACACTGTTTTGCTCAGTTTGCTTGTGTTAGATCATTTTCAAAATTGACAAGTTTTTCATTATTTAGCAGTTTCATTTGTGTCAATTTGCTAGGTTTTTTTTCGTCAGATTTGAATAATGTAATATTTTCAGTTTGTTCTTAACATTTTGTCACCGTTTGCTTAGTTTTAAGTCATTTACACATTATGTAAGTAAGTTATTTGTCTGTTCAATCGTTCAACCAGTTTCTGCAGTTTCATTTTGTTTATTTGCTAGGTTTCGTTCAGTTTGATATGTATTATTGTTAGTTTTTCAATAACATTTGTCAGTTTTGCTAGTGTTGTATTTTCTAAATTAAAAGTGTTTCATTTTCCACAGTTTCATTTTGTCATTTGCTAGTTTTCGTCGTTTGTATATTGACAAAGAATGTCAGATATGTCATTGCATTTTATCAGGTTGTTAGTCTTATCGTCATTTTCATATTGTAACGTTTGTCATTTTGTCAGATATCATTTTTTACAGTTTGACAGTTCAATTATGTCAATGTTGCACTCGTTTTCGTCAGTTGATCTTGGATAAGAATGGTTGATTCGATGTCAATTCGCCACTGATTGTCAGGTGTAGTCTTAGCTCATTTTCTCATATTGTAAGTGTTTGGCATTTTGTACAGACTTTTCATTTCACAAGTTCGACAAGTTACTTTGTCAATTGCTTAGTTTTACGCTCAAGTTTGGAATTGGGCTAACGGAATGTCTGAATGTCAAATATTGCAATTTGTCAGGATTGTTGAGTCTAGTCATTGCATAGTTGTAAGATTGTCAATGTGTTGTCAAGATTTTCATTTTCACAGTGAAGAGTTTCCATTTTGTCAATGTGCCAGTAACGTCCCTCAGTTGTGATTTGGCGTAAGAATAAATCTGTGTCCCTCTAGAGCGGTCGGCATTGTCAACATTGCATTTGTCAGGTTGATAGTGATGTTAGGGTATTTCATCCTTACGACCTGCCAGAAGTCGGTCATTTTGCAGACTTTCAAGTCTTCACAGATTTAGACACAGTGTCATTTTGTTAATTTGCTAGTTTTATCGTCAGTTTGATATTGTAATATTGTCCGTTTGTCAATAACATTTTGTCAGGTTTGATTGGTTTTAGTCTTTTTCAACATTGTCAGTTTTTCATTTTCACATTTAATTTTGTCAATTTGCCTACGTTTTCGTCGTTTGATTGGTAAGAATGTATGATTGTCAATTGCATTTGTCAGTTGGCTTGTTTAGTCATTTTCAAATTGAAAGTTTTCATTTCGCAGTTTCATTTTGTCAAATTTGACGTTTGTGTGTCTTCTCAGTTTGATATGGTAATATTGTCAGTTGGTGTCACAATAACATTTTGTCAGTCTGCTTGTTTTAGTCATTTACATATTGTAAGTAAAGTAATTTTGTCTGTTTTTCATTTCACAGGTGTTCAGTTTCATGTTGCTTTATTTGCATAGTTTTTACGTCAGTTTGATATTGTTAATATGATCAGTTCGTCAATTAACATTGGTCAGTTTGCAGGTGTATGTCGATTTTCTAAATTAAAAGGTTTTCATTTTCACAGTTTTCATTTTGTCCAATTTGCCTAGTTTTCCGTCAGTTAGAATTAGAAGAATGTCAGATTGTCACATTCGCGATTTGTCAGGTGTTAGTCACTTAGTCGAGTTTCATATTGTGAAGTTTGTCATTTTGTCAGATATTGATGTTATCAGATTTTTTGACAGTTTCATTTATGTCATATTGCTCAGTTTTCGTCAGTTGATTGGTAAGGACATGGTTGATTGTCAATTCGCATTTCTAGTCAGGTTGTTAGTCTTAGTCATTGTCATATTGTAAGTTCTGTGAATTTTGTCCAGGAATTTTCATTTTCACTAGTTGACAGTTACATGTTTGTCAATTAGCTAGTTGTCGTCAGTTTGATTGGTAAGAAGGTCTGATTATGCAATTGCATCCTTTGTCAGGTTGTTATCTTGAGTACATTTGCATATCGTTAAGATTGTTCCATTTTGTCAGATTCTCATTCTTCCCAGTTTGAGAGTTTAATTTATTGCAATTTGTAGTGAACGTCAGTGTTTGACTTTGGTAAAAGAAGTACTGGACGTGTCAATGGCATTTGTCAGGCGTGTTAGTGTTAGTCATTGTTAATACGTCGTGTAACGGTTGTCAACTTTGTCAGATTTTCATTTTCACAGTTTGACCCACGGTCAGTAGTTATTTGTTTATTATGGCTAGTTTTCGTTAAAGGTGATATTGTACATATTGTGCAGTTGATCAATAACATTTGTCAGCTGCAGTTTGCTTTGTTTAGTCTTTATTCAAATTGTCAGTTTTTCATTTCCACCCCCCCCCCCCCTGTTGTAATTTTCGTCAATTGCTAGTTTTTCGTCAGTTTGACTTTGGTAAGAGTCTGATTGTCAATTGCATTTTGTCAGGTTGTTAGTCTTAAGTCATTTTCATATTGTAAGTTTTTTTCATTTTGTTCAGATTTTCATTTTCACAGTTTGACAGTTTCATGTTCGTCAATTGAGTAGTTTTCTCAGTGAGTTTGGTTAAGAATGGCTGATCTGTCAATTGCATTTTGTCAGGTTGGAAGTTTTATTATTATCATATTGTTAAGTCTGTCATTTTGTCAGATTTCATTTCACAGTTTTGACCAGTTAACATTTTGTCAATGGCTCAAGTTTTCGTCACGCTCTATTGATATTGTAATATTGTCACATTTGTCAAATAACATTTGCAAGGTTTGCTTGGTTAAGTCATTTGTGTACAAATAAAAGTTTTTCATTTCAAGTTTCATTTGTGTCCAATTTGCTAGTTTTCGTTCAGATTGTCAATTGCATATGTTTTGTCAGGTGGTTAGTTTATAGTAATTTTTATATTGTAAGTTTGTCATTTGTTCAGATTTAAATATTGCCTCTTTTGAACAGTTCTTCATTTATGGTTTATTGCTTAGTATTCGTCAGTCTGATATGTAATATTGTCAGTTTGTCAATTACATTTGTCAGATTTGCTTGTTTTAGTCATTGTTTCAAATTCTCAATGTTTCATTTCACGTTTTTATTTTGTCACACTATCGGTCGTTTTTTGTCAGTTAGAAAATATTGTAAGAATGTCAGATTGTGCAATTGCATTTTGTCAGGTTGTTAGTCTTTAGTCATATGCAATGAAAGTTTGTCATTTTGTTCAGATTTCAATTTTCTCAGGTAAGACAGTTGTTTCATTTATGTTAATTTGCACAGTTCTTCGTCAGTTTGATACAATCCAGGCTATAATTGTCATCCATGAGGCAATGCAGTAACCAAAGAGTTTGTCACACCCGTCCACTCATATTGCTTAGCTTAGTCTTTTTCAAATTGTAAGTTTTACATTGTGCACAGTATTAATTTATCGGCAAAGTGCTAGTTTTAGTCAGTTCTGATTTTGTAAGAATGTCAGATGTCATATTGCATTTTGTCAGGTTGTAAGTTGTTCATTCATATCATTATTGTAAGGTTTGTCATTGTGTCAGATTTTAATTTTCACAGTTGACAGTACTACACTTGTTGTCACTGTGCTGTTTTCGTCAGTTAGATATTGTAATATTTGTCAGTTGTCAAATAAACATCTTTTGTTAGTTTGCTTTGTTTTATTCATTTCCAAATTAAAAGTTATTTCATTTTCACACAGTTTTCATTGTGCCAATTTAGCCTAGTGTTCGTCAGATTGTCAATTCATTTTGTCAGGTTGTTAGTTTAGTCATTTTTTTATAATTGTAAGTTTGTCATTTTGTCAGTTGTTTAATTTTCACAGGTTTGCAGTTTGATTTTGTTAAATTTGCTAGTTTTCGTTAGTTTGGATATTGTCTTATATGTCAGTTGGTCAATAACATCTTGTCAGTTTGCTTGTTTTAATTCATTTTTAAGTTCGTCCTGTTTTTCAGTTCACAGTGTTGGTACAAAATTTGGTCAATTTGCCTAGTTTTGCGTCACAGTTTCATATTGTAATAGTGCAGTTGTCAATAACATTTTGTCAGTTTAGCTTGATTAAACGTCTTTTCAGAATTGTTATTTTTTCATTTTACAGGATTCATTTGTCAATTTGATAGTTTTGTCAGTTGATTTTGATAAAGATGTCAGATTGTCAATTGCATATGGTCAAGGTTGTATAGTGTAGCATTTTTCATATTGTCAGTTTGGTCATTTGTCACGATTAAATATTCCAGTTTGACAGTTTGTTCATTTTGCGCTGTATTTGATCAGTATTTGTCAGGTTTGATATTGTAAAACTTGTCAGTTTGTCAATTAACATTTTGCAGTTTGCTTCGTCTTTTTCATGTATTCATTACGTTTCATTGCTCGGTTTTTCATTGTCACAGTTCTTTTTGTACAATTTGTAGTTTTCAGTCAGTTTGAATTTTGTAACAGGATGTCTGATTGTCAATTGCATTTGTCAGGTGTTACTCTTAAGTACATTTTCCTATTCTGTAAGTTGTTTCACTTCTTTTGTGTACAGATTTCATTTTCACAGTTTTGACAGTTTCAATTTTGTCAATTTGCTAGTTTTCGTCAGGTTGATATTGAATATTGTCAGTTTGTCAATAACATTTTGTCAGTTATTGCTGTTTTATGTTCATTTTCAAATTGACAGCTTTTTTCATTTTCACAGTTTCATTTTGTCAATTTGCTCGTTTTCGTTCAGTGTGATATTGTTAGAATGCAGATTGTCAATTGCATTTTGTCAGGTTGTGAAAGTGTTAGTCATTCTCATAGATTGTAAGTTTGTCATTTCTGTTTTCCCCCCAGTTTGTCATTTTCACAGTTCCTGCACAGTTTCATTTTGTAATTTTGCTAGTTTTATACCGTCAAGTTTGATTTTGGCAAGAATGTCATATGGTCAATTGCATTTTGCAGGGTTGTAAGTCCTAAGTCATTTTCATATTGTAACTGTTAAATTTTTTCAGTTTTTCATATTCACAGTTCCTGGACAGTTTCATTTTGTTATTTTGCAGTTTCGTCACGTGATTTATTACTGTAATATTGTCAGTTGCAATAACATTTTGTCAGTTTGCTTGTGAAGTCATTTCAAATTGAACAAGTTTTCAGTTTTCGCAGTTCCATTGTCAATTTGCCTAGTTTCGTAGTTTGATATTGAAATATTGTCAGTTGTCAATAACATTTTGTCAGTTTGCTTGTTTTAGTCATTTAAAATATTGTAGTAAGGTTAATTTGTCTGTTTTTCATTTTCACAGTTTGTCAGTTGTCATTTTGTATTTCTTTGCTAGTTTTCGTCAGTTTGATATTGTTATAGATGTCAGTTTGCAAGTAACCATTTTTGTCAGTTTGCTAGTGTAGTCATTTCTAATTGTAAGGTTTTCATTTTCACAGTTTCAGTTTGTCAATTTGCTACGTTTTCGTCAGTTTGATATTGTCAATCGAATAGTCAGATTGTCAATTGCATTTTGGTCAGGTTGTTAGTCTTAGTGTCATTTCCAGATTGTAAGTTTGTCATTTTGTCAGAGTTTCATGTTCACGTTGTTGACAGTTACATTTTTGTCAATTTTCTAGTTTTCGTCAGTTTGATTTGGTAGAATGTCTGATTGTCAATTGCATGTTGTCATGGTTGTTAGTCTTAGTCATTATTCATATTGTAACAGTTTTCATTTTGTCAGATTTTCATTTTCACAGTTTGAGAGTTTCATTTGTCAATTGTGGCTAGTTAAACGTCAGTTTGGACTAAGTTAAGAATGTCCGATTGTCAATTGCATTTTGTCAGGTTGTTAAGTGTTGTAGTACATTTTCATATTAGTAAAGTTTGTTATTGTGTCAAGATTTTCATTTCACAGTCTTGACAGTATTCATTTTGTTAATTTGCTAGTTATTCGTCAGTTTGGAATATGTAATATTGTCTAGTTGCAATTACATTTTGTCAGTTTGACTGGATAAGTCATTTTTCAAATTGTATGTTTTTCATTTTTCCAGTTTCATTTTGCAATTGCTAGTTCTTCGCCCCCAGTTTGATTTTGTAGAATGTCAGATTGTCAATTCATTTGTTCAGGTTTGATAGTTTTATTCATTTTCATATTTGTAAGGTTGTCATGTGTCATGTTTTTCATTTTCACAGTTTGACCGCTACATTTTGTCAAAGTTTGCTAGTTTTTTGTCAGTTGGCATTTTGGTAATATTGTCAGATTGTCATTAACATTTTGTCAGTTCGCTTTGTAGTCATGTTCAAATGTGGGTCAGGTATTTGCAATTTTCGCAGTTTCATTTTGTCAAATTTCTAGTTTTCGTCAGTTTAATTAGTGTAATATTGTCAGTTTGGTAATAACATTTTTGTCAGGTTTGCTTGATTAAGTCCTTTTTCAAATGTATGTTATTTTCATTTTACACAGTTCCTTTTGTGCAAATTTGCCTGTAGTTGTCCGTGCAGTTTGATTTGTAAGGAATGTCAGATGGTCAATTGCATTTCTGTGCAGGGTTGTTATTTTAGTCAATTTCATATTGTAAAAGTTTGTCAGTTTTGTCAGATTTTTTATTGTCACAGTTGACAGTTATCATCTTTGTTAATTGCTAGTCTTTAGTCAGTTTGTTTTCCAGAATGTCAGATTGCCAATAGTGCCACACATATTTTGTCAGCGTTGAGCAGTTTTAGTCACAATGTCGGTTCATCTAGCCTGGTAATCTTCGTGTTGATTATAGCCCAATTGCTGGTCAGATACTTTTATTTTTCCAGGTTTTGACAGTTTCATTTGGTCAATTTTGCTGTTTTTTGTCCCCCCCCCCCCCCAGTTGATTTGGGTAAGAATGTCAATATTGTCATTTGCATTTGCCCAGTGTGTAAGTCTAGTCATTTCATATTTGCTAAGTGGTCATGTGTTCAGATTTTCATTTTACAGTTGACAGTTACATTTTGTCAATTGCCTAGTTTCAGTCAGTTTGATTTGGTAAGAAGTCTGATTGTCAATTGCATTTATTGTCAGGTTGTTAAGTCTTAGTCATTTTCATTGTAAAATTGTCATTTTGTCAGACTTGTCATTTTCACAGTATGAGAGTTTCATTTGGTCAATTTGCAGTTAACGTCAGTTTGATTTGGTAACGAATGTCCTGATTGTCAATGCATTTTGTCAGGTGTTAGTGTTAGTCATTTTCATATATTTGTAAGTTTGTCATTTGTGACCTCCTTTTCATTTGTCTACAGTTTGGACAGTTTCATTGTTAATTTGCTAGTTTCGTCAGTTTTGTAATTGTAATATTGTCAGTTTCGTCAATCACATTTTGTCAGTTTGCTTGATTAAGTCTTTGTACTTCAAATTGTGTATGTTTTGTGCATTACAGATTTAATGTTTCGTCAAATTGCTAGCTTTTCGTCAGTTTGATTTTGTAAGAATGTTACTCTTCTCACGGATTGTCAATTGCATTTTGTCCGGCTTGATAGTTTTCTTCATTTCATATTATCAAGTTTTGTCATTATTGTCAGTTTTCATTTTCACAGTTCTGACAGTTACATTTTGTCACATTTGCCTAGCTTTCGTCAGTTGATTTGGGTAAGGAATTGTCTGCATTTGTCAATGGCATTTGTCAAGTTGTTAGTCTTATAGTCATTTCATATTGTTAAGTTTGTCATTTGGGTCAGATTTTCATTTTTCTACAGTTTGACAGTTTCATTTGTATGAATTTGCTAAGTTTTACGTTTACGTTTGAATTGTCTTAATAGTAGGTCAGTTGTCATTAACATTTTGTCAGTTTAGCTTGTTTTAGTCATTTTTTTTTGTCAGGTTGGTACAGGTTTTATTTTCGCAATTACATTTTCGTGCAATTTGGTCTAGTTTGCGTCAGTTTAATATTGTTAATTAATATAATGTTAATCGTCCGTTTTCTTGTGGGTCAAAATAACATTTTGTCAGTTTGCTTGATTAAGGCTCTTTTGCAAATTGTATGTTTTTATTTGCACAAATTCATTTTGTCAATTTGCTCGTTTTTCCGTTTCAGGGGTTGATTTTGTGTAAGAATGTCAGATTGTCAACTGCATTTTGTCAGGTTGCTAGTTTTAGTCAATTTCACCCTCCTGTTAACGTTTCGATTTTGTACAGATTTACATTTTCACAGTTTTGACAGTTCATTTTGTTTTATTGCTAGGATTTCGTCAGTTTGATATTGATATGTCAGTTTCTCTAAATACATTTGTCCAGTTATTGCTTGTTTTTGTCATTTTCAAACTTCTAATGTTTTTCATTTTCACTTGTTTCATTAGTTTGCATTTTGCTAGTTTTTGTCAGTTAGCTATTGTAAGAATGTCAGATTGTCAAATTGCATTTTGCTCAGGTTGTTAGTTTTAGTCATTTTCATATTGAACGTTGGCATTTTTGTAGATTTTCATTTTCTCAGGGTTAGACAGTTTCATTTTGTTAGATTTGTTTTTCGACAGGTTGATATAGGTATATTGTCACTTTGTCAGTAACATTTTATCAGTTTGCTTGCTTTAGTCTTTTTCAAATTGTCAGTTTTCATTTTCCCAGTTCATTTTGTCAATTGCTAGTTTTCGTCAGTTTGATTTTGTAAGAATGTCAGATTGTCAATTGCATTTGTCAGGTTGTTAGCTTTAGGCATTTTCATATTGTAAGTTTGTCATTTTGTCAGTATTTTCATTTCCACAGTTTGACACAGTTTTGATATTTTTAATTTGCTAGTTTTAGTTTGATATTGTAATATATGTCAGTTTAGTCAATAACCAATTTGTCAGTTTGCGTGTTTGACGTTTTCAAGTGTTAGTTTTTATTTCACAGTTCATGTTGTCAATTTGACTAGTTTTCGTCAGTTTTGATATTGGTAGAATGTTCAGATTGTCAATTGCATTTTGTCAGGTGTGGTAGTGTTAGTCTTTTCAGATTGTAAGTTTGTCATAGTTTTGTAGATTTTCATTTTCACACAGTTTGGACAGTTACTGTTTTTTCAATGTTGCACTAGTTTTAGTCAGTTTGATGTGGTAAGAAATGTATGATTTCAATGCATTTTGTCAGGTTGTTAGTCTTAGTCATTTGCAATTCGTAAGTTGGTCATTTTGTAGATTTCCATTTTCACAGTTTGGAGAGTTACAATATTTGTCAATTGACTAGTTTACGTCAGTTTGATTTGGTAAGAATGTCTGATGTCGTCCAATTGCATTTGTCAGTTGTTAGGGTAGTCATTTTCATTATTGTAAGTTGCATTTTGTCAGATGTTCACATTTTTCACAGTCTTGGACAGTTTCATTTTTGATAATTAGCTGTTTCGTCCCATTCTGATAGATTGAATATGTCATAGTTTGGTCAATTAAATTTTCAGTTTGCTTGTTTTAGTCATTTTTCAAGTTGTCAGGTTCAATTTTCGCAGGTTGTTCGTTTTGTCAATTTGCTAGTTTTGCCTGCAGTTTAATTATTATGTAACTATTGTCAGTTTGTCAATAAATTTGTCAGTTGGCTCTGATTAAGTCTTTTTTAAATTGTATGTTTGTCATTTTCACAGTTTCCTTTTGTCAATTTGCTAGTTTTTCGTCAGTTTGGATTTTGTAAGAATGTCAAATTGGTCAATGCATTTTGTCAGGATGTTAGTTTTAGGGCATTTTTCATATTGTAAGTTTGTCATTTTGTCAGATTTACATTTTCACACAGTTTAAAAGTTCATTTTTGTTATTTGCCTAATCGTTCAGTTGATATTTAAACGATGTCAGGTTTGTCAATTGTCATTTTTGTCAATTTTGCTAGTTTTTGTCAAGTTGATTTTGTAAGAATGTGCAGATAGTCAGGTTTTTTTGTCAGTTTTCCGTCAGGTTGTTCAGGCTTTAGTCATTTTCATATTGTAAGTGATGTCATTTGTCAGTTTGTCATTTTCACAGTGTGACAGTTTGATTTTGTTAATTTGCTAATTTTAGTTTGATATTGTAATATGGCTCAGTTTGTCAATAAACATTTCGTCAGTTTGACTTGTTGTTAGTCTTTTTTCTAAATTGTCAGTTTTTCATTTTCACAGTTTCATTTTTGTCAATTTGCTAGTTTTCGTCAGTTTGATTTGGTAAGAATGTCGATTGTCAATTCATTTTGTCAGGGTTTTTAGTGTTTGTCATTTTTATATTGTAAGTTTTCTTTTGCCGATTTCATTTTCCAGTTTGACAGTTTTTATTTTGTTAATTTGCTGTTTCGTAAATTTATATTGTAAATTGTCTTTTTTAATAAAATTTTTTCATTTGCTTGTTTTTGCTTTTTTCAATTGTCAGTTTTTCATTTTCACAGTTTTTTTTTGTCAATTTTTCTATTTTC
The DNA here is from genome assembly GCA_024449915.1 of Sweltsa coloradensis. Classification (NCBI taxonomy): domain Eukaryota; kingdom Metazoa; phylum Arthropoda; class Insecta; order Plecoptera; family Chloroperlidae; genus Sweltsa; species Sweltsa coloradensis. The sequence continues at coordinate 32,975 of JAMZAV010005660.1, forward strand.
GTCAGTTTTTATTTGGTAAAAATGTTGATTGGGCAATTGATTTTTTTCAGGGTTTTTAGTCCCCTTTTCTTTTTCTATTTTAAGTTTTTTTCATTTTGTCAGTTTTCATTTTCACATTTGACAGTTTCATTTTTTCAATTTGCTAGTTTTTTGTCGTTTGTTGGTAAAAAATTCTGATTTTCAATTGCATTTTGTCAGGTTGGGAAATTTTATTTATTATCATATGGTAAGTTTGCATTTGTCAATTTTCATTTTTCCAGTTTGACGTTACATTTTTTTCAAATTTTCTAGTTTTCGTCATTTGATATTGTAATATTGTCCTTTGCAAAAACTTTTGTCAGTTTGCTTGTTTTAAGTCATTTTTCAATTAAAAATTTTTATTTTTACATTTATTGTGTCAATTTTTCTAGTTTTTTGTCAGTTGTCAATTGCTTTTGTCAGGGTTTTTTAGTTTTGTAATTTTTTTTTTGTAATTTGTCATTTTTTCAGATTTAAATATTTACGTTTGACAGTTTTCATTTTGTTTATTTGCTAGTTTCGTCAGTTTGATATTTTAATTTGTCAGTTTGTCATTACATTTTTCGTTTTTTCTTTTTTGTCATTTTCAAAAACTAATTTTTTTTATTTTTACTGTTTTTTTTTTTGTCAATTTGCTGGGGTTTTTTTTCATTAGTTTTAAAATGTCAGTTGTCAATTGCTTTTGTCAGGGTTTTGTTTTTTGTCATTTTCATATTTTCAGTTTGTCTTTTTGTCAGATTTTCATTTTCTCAGTTAACAGTTTCATTTTTTTAAAATTTTCTATTTTTGTCAGTTTGGGGTATGGTATATTGTCATTTTGTCAGTAAATTTTTTTCATTTGCTTGCTTTATCTTTTTCAAATTGTCCCGTTTTTTCATTTTCACAGTTTCTTTTTTTCAACTGTTCTAGATTTTCGTCAGTTTGTTTTTAAGAATTCGATTGTAATTGTTTTGTCAGGTTTTAATTTTATTCATTTTTCATATTTTAAGTTTGTCATTTTTTAATTTTCATTTTTACAGTTTGACAGTTTCATTTTGTCAAATTTTCTAGTTTTTTGTCATTTTTTATTGTAAAAAATTGTCGTTTGTCAAAAACTTTTTTTTAGTTTGCTTGTTTTAGTCATTTCCAAAATTTAAAAATTTTTTCATTTTTACAGTTTTTATTGTGCCAATTTTTCTAGTTTTTTTGTCAGATTGTCAATTTCATTTTGTCAGGTTGTGAGTTGTAGGCATGTTTTTAAATTGTAAATTTGTCATTTTGTCGTTTTTTTTTTCACAGTTTGACATTTGATTTGTTAATTTGCTATTTTGTTAGTTTGTATTGTTATATTGTCAGTTTGTCATAACATTTTTTCAGTTTGCTTGTTTAAGGGCATTTTTAAATTTCTTTTTTTCATTTTCACAGTTTCATTTTTTCATTTGCTATTTTCGTCGTTTCATATTGTAAAATTGTCTTTTTTTCAAAAACATTTTGTCAGTTGCTTGATTAAATCTTTTTTTAAATTGTTTTTTTTTTTATTTTTACAGGTTCATTTTTTCAATTTTCTATTTTTGTCAGTTTTTTTTTGTAAGAATGTCAGATTTCAATTGCTTGGGAGGTTGTTTTTGTTTTAGTCTTTTCACATTGTAAGTTTGTCTTTTTGTCAGATTTACATTTTCACAGTTTCACAGTTTCATTTTGTTAATTTTTCTGTATTCGTCGTTTTTATATTGTAATTTGTCGTTTGTCAATAACTTTTTTCAGTTTGCTTGTCTTTTTCATTTCATTTTTCATTGTCGGTTTTTTTATTTTCCCCAGTTTATTTTGTCAATTTGCTATTTTCGTCATTTATTTTGTAGATGTCTGATTTTCATTGCTTTTGTCAGGGTTTTTACCTTAGTCTTTTCATTTGTAAGTTTGTAATTTTGTCAATTTTTTATTTTCACAGTTTGCAGTTTCATTTTGTCAAAATTTTCTATTTTTTTTTCAGTTTTTTATATTGTAATATTGTCATTTGTCAAAAACATTTTGTCAGTTTGCTTTTTTTAGTCTTTTCAAATTGAAGCTTTTTTTTTTTTCCAGTTTTTATTTTGTCAATTTGCTAGTTTTCGTCAGTTTGAATTTTAGAATGTCAGATTGTCCATTGCTTTGTCAGGTTTTTAAGTTTTAGTCATTTTCATATTGTAAGTTTGTCATTTTGTCAGTTTTTCTTTTTTACAGTTTTAAAAGTTTCATTTTGTAATTTTTCTATTTTTTTTCAGTTTGATTTTGTAAGAATGTCTATTGTCATTTCATTTTTGCAGGGTTTTAAGTCCCAGTCATTTTCATATGTAAATTTTAATTTTTCAGTTTTTATATTTCCCTTTGACAGTTTCTTTTGTTAATTTGCTGTTTTCGTAGTTTTTTTACTGAATATTTTCGTTTGTCAAAAAACTTTTGCATTTGCTTGTTGAAGTCATTTTCAAATTTTAAAATTTTTTCATTTCGCAGTTTCATTTTGTCTTTTCTAGTTTTTTCGTCAGTTTGATATTGTAATATTTGTCAGTTTGTCAATAACTTTTGTCAGTTTGCTTTTTTTAGTCTTTACATATTGTAAGTAAGTAAATTTTTTCTGTTTTTCATTTCCAAATTTGTCTTTCATTTTTTTTATTTTTCTAGTTTTCGTCGTTTGATATTTTATATTGTCAGTTTGTCAAAACATTTTTGTCAGTTTGCTTTGTAGTCTTTTCTAATTTTAAGTTTTTATTTTCACAGTTTCTTTTGTCAATTTGCTATTTTTTTGTCAGTTTGATATTGTAGAATTCAGATTGTCAATTGCTTTTGTCAGGGTTTTTAGTCTTTCTTTTCATATTGTAAGTTTTCATTTTTTCAGATTTTTATTTTTACGTTTGCAGTTACATTTTTTTCAAATTTTCTATTTTCGTAGTTTGATTTGGTAAGAAAGTCCCCGATTTCAAATTTCATTTTGTCAGGTTTTATCTTAGTCATTTCATATTGTAATTTTTTTATTTTGTCAATTTTCATTTTCACAGTTTGAGAGTTTCATTTTGTCAATTTGCTAGTTTAAAGTCAGTTTGATTAAGTAAAATGTCTGATTGTCAAATTTCATTTTGTCAGGTTGTTGTGTTAGTCATTTTCAATTGTAAGTTTGTTATTTTTTCCAAAATTTTCATTTTCACAGTTTACAGTTTATTTTGTTATTTGCTAGTTTTCGTCAGTTTGATATTGTAATATTGTCAGTTTGTCAAATTTCATTTTTTCATTTGCTTATTTAATCTTTTTCAAATGTTTTTTTCATTTTCACAGTTTCTTTTTTCAATTTTCTAGTTTTCGATTTTATTTTGTAAGAAAGTCAATTTTTCAAATTGCATTTTGTCAGGTTGATAGTTTTTTATTCATTTTTATATTGTAAGGTTTTCATTTTGTCAGTTTTTCATTTTCACAGTTTTGACGTTCATTTTGTCAAATTTTCTAGTTTTTGTCATTTGATTTGGTAATATTGTCAGTTTGTCATTAAAATTTTGTCCCGTTTGCTTGTTTTTGTCATTTCAAAATTGTCAGGTTTTCATTTTTTGCAGTTTTTTTTGTCAAATTTCTAGTTTTTGTCAGTTTAATTTAAATTGTTTAGTTTGTTAAAAACTTTGTCATTTGCTTGATTAAGTCTTTTTCCCAAATTGTATGTTTTTTATTTTTCCCGTTTTCCTTTTTTTCAATTTGCTAGTTTTCGTCATTTGATTTTGTAAGAATGTCAGATTGTCAAATTTCATTTTTTCAGGTTTTTTAGTTTTAGTCAATTTTAATTGTAAGTTTGTCTTTTGTCAATTTTTATTGTCACAGTTTTTACAGTTTCATTTTGTTAATTTTCTAGTTTTTAGTCAGTTTGATTTGTAAAAAGTCAAATTTCCATTGCATTTTTTCAGGTTTTATTTTAGTATTTTCATATTGTAATTTTTTCATATTGTCAGATTTTTATTTTCACGTTTTTAATTTCATTTTTTTTTTTTGCTGTTTTTTTTTCATTTATTTGGGAAATGTCATATTGTCAATTGCATTTTGTCAGGGTTTTAAGTCCCTTTGTCTTTTCAATTTAAGTTTGTCATTTTGTCAGATTTTTTTTTCACAGTTTGACAGTTACATTTTTTCAATTTGCTAGTTTTCGTCAGTTTGATATTTTTAATATTGTCAGTTTGTCAATTGCATTTTGTCATGTTGTTAGTTTTAGTCATTTCATATTGTAAGTTTGTCATTTTGTCAGATTTACATTTTCACAGTTTGACAGTTTCATTTTGTTTATTTGCTAGTTTTCGTCAGTTTTGATATTGTAATATTGTCAGTTTGTCAATTACATTTTGTCAGTTTGTTAGTTTTAGTCATTTTCATATTGAAAGTTTGTCATTTTGTCAGTTTTTTCATTTTCACAGTTTGACAGTTTGATTTGGTTAATTTGCTAGTTTTAGTTTGATATTGTAATATTGTCAGTTTGTCAATTACATTTTGTCAGTTTGCTTGATTAATTCTTTTTTAAAGTGTAAGGTTTTCATTTTCACAGTTTCCTTTTGTCAATTTGCTAGTTTTCGTCAGTTTGATTTGTAAGAATGTCAAATTGTCAATTGCATTTTGTCAGGATGTTAGTTTTAGTCATTTTCATATTGTAAGTTTGTCATTTTGTCAGATTTACATTTTCACAGTTTGACAGTTTCATTTTGTTTATTTGCTAATCGTCAGTTTTGATATTGTAATATTGTCAGTTTGTCAAATTTTATTTTGTCAATTTGCTAGTTTTTGTCAGTTTGATTTTGTAAGAATGTCAGATAGTCAGGTTTTTTTGTCAGGTTTTGTCAGGTTGTTAGCTTTAGTCATTTTCATATTGTAAGTTTGTCATTTTGTCAGTTTTTTTATTTTCACAGTTTGACAGTTTGATTTTGTTAATTTGCTAATTTCAGTTTGATATTGTAATATTGTCAGTTTGTCAATAACACTTTGTCAGTTTGCTTGTTTTAGTCTTTTTCAAAATGTCAGTTTTTCATTTTCACAGTTTCATTTTGTCAATTTGCTAGTTTTCGTCAGTTTGATTTGGTAAGAATGTCTGATTGTCAATTGCATTTTGTCAGGTTGGAAGTTTTATTCATTTATCATATTGTAAGTTTGTCATTTTGTCAGATTTTCATTTTAACAGTTTGACAGTTTCATTTTGTCAATTTGCTAGTTTTCGTCAGTTTGATATTGTAATATTGTCAGTTTGTCAATAAAATTTTGTCAGTTTGCTTGTTTAAGTCATTTTCAAATTGAAAGTTTTTCATTTTCACAGTTTCATTTTGTCAATTTGCTAGTTTTCGTCAGATTGTCAATTGCATTTTGTCAGGTTGTTAGTTTTAGTCATTTTTATATTGTAAGTTTGTCATTTTGTCAGATTTAAATTTTTACAGTTTGACAGTTTCATTTTGTTTATTTGCTATTATTCGTCAGTTTGATATTGTAATATTGTCGGTTTGTCAATTACATTTTGTCAGTTTGTTAGTTTTTAGTCCTTTTCATATTGAAAGTTTGTCATTTTGTCAGACTCCCATTTTTCTCAGTTAGACAGTTGCATTTTGTCAATTTGCTAGTTTTCGTCAGTTTGATTTTGTAAGAATGTCAGATTGTCAGTTTTTCATTTTCACAGTTTGACAGTTTGATTTTTTAATTTGCTAGTTTTCGTCAGTTTTGATATTGTAATATTGTCAGTTTGTCATTAAAATTTTGTCTGTTGGCTTGTTTTTAGTAATTTTCAAGTTGTCAGTTTTTCATTTTCACAGTTTTGACAGTTTCATTTTGTTAATTTGCTAGTTTTCGTCAGTTTGACATTGTAATATTGTCAGATTGTCAATTGCATTTTGTCTGGTTGTTAGTTTTATTCATTTTCATATTGTTAATTTGCCATCTTGTCAGATCTTACATTTTCACAGTTTGACAGTTTCATTTTGTTAATTTGCTAGTTTTCGTTAGTTTGATATTGTAATATTGTCAGTTTGTCATTAACATTTTGTCAGTTTGCTTGTTTTAGTCATTTTCAAGTTGTCAGTTTTTCATTTTCACAAATTCATTTTGTCAATTTGCTAGTTTTCGTCAGTTTGATTTTGTAAGAATGTCAGATTGTCAATTGCATTTTGTCAGGTTGTTAGTTTTAGTCAATTTCATATTGTAAGTTTGTCATTTTGTCAGATTTTCATTTTCACAGTTTGACAGTTTCATTTTGTTATTTTTCTATTTTTCGTCAGTTTGATATAGGTATATTGTCATTTTGTCAGTAACATTTTGTCAGTTTGCTTGTTTTAGTCTTTTTCAAATTGTCAGTTTTTCATTTTCACAGTTTGACAGTTTGATTTTGTTAATTTGCTAGTTTTCGTTAGTTTGATATTGTAAGAATGTCAATTGACAATTGCATTTTGTCAGGATGTTAGTTTTAGTCATTTTCATATTGTAAGTTTGTCATTTTGTCAGATTTACTTTTCACAGTTTTGACAGTTTCATTTTGTTTATTTGCTAATCGTCCAGTTTGATATTGTAATATTGTCAGTTTTTTCAATTTCATTTTTTCAATTTGCTAGTTTTTGTCAGTTTGATTTTGTAAGAATGTCAGATAGTCAGGTTTTTTTTGTCAGGTTTGTCAGGTTGTTAGCTTTAGTCATTTTCATATTGTAAGTTTGTCATTTTGGGCAGTTTTTCATTTTCACAGTTTGACAGTTTGATTTTGTTAATTTGCTAGTTTTAGTTTGATATTGTAATATTGTCAGTTTGTCAATAACATTTTGTCAGTTTGCTTGTTTTAGTCTTTTTCAATCGTCAGTTTTTCATTTTCACAGTTTTTATTTTGTCAATTTGCTAGTTTTCGTCAGTTTGAGTTGGTAAGAATGTCTGTTTGTCAAGGGCGTTTTGTCAGGTTGTTAGTCTTAGTTTCATTTTAATATTGTAAGTTTGTCATTTTGTCAGTTTTTTCATTTATACAGTTTTTACAGTTTGATTTTGTTAATTTGATAGTTTTGCTCAGTTTGATATTGTAATATTGTCAGATTGTCAATTGCATTTTGTCAGTTTGCTTGTTTAAGTCATTTTCAAATTATCAGTTTTTCATTTTCACAGTTTCATTGTGTCAATATGCTAGTTTTTCGTCAGATTGTCAATTGCATTTTGTCAGGTTGTTAGTTTTTAGTCATTTTTATATTGTAAGTTTGTCATTTTGTCAGTTTGTTAGTTTTAAGTCCTTTTCATATTGAAAGTTTGTCATTTTGTCCCGATTTTCATTTTCTCAGTTAGACAGTTTCATTTTGTGTAATTTGCTAGTTTGCGGCAGGTTGATATAGGTATATTGTCCCTTTTGTCAGTAACATTTTGTCAGTTTGCTTGCTTTAGTCATTTTTCAAATTGTCAGTTTTTCATTTCACAGTTTCATTTTGTCAATTTGCTAGTTTCGTCTAGTTTGATTTTGTAAGAAAGTCAGATTGTCAGTTTTTCATTTTCACAGTTTGGACAGTTTTGATTTTTTAATTTGCTAGTTTTCGTTAGTTTGATATTGTATATTGTCAGTTTGTCAATAACATTTTGTCTGTTGGCTTGTTTTTAGTCATTTTCAAGTTGTCGTTTTTCATTTTCACAGTTAATTTTGTCAATTTGCTAATTTTCGTCAGTTTCATATTGTAAGTTTGTCTTTTGTCATTTTTTCATTTTCACAGTTTGACAGTTTGATTTTTTTAATTTGCTAGTTTTCGTTAGTTTGATATTGTAATATTGTCGTTTGTCATTAACATTTTGTCTGTTGGCTTGTTTTAGTCATTTTCAAGTTGTCAGTTTTTCATTTCACTGTTTCATTTTGTCAATTTGCTAGTTTTTTTGTCAGTTTGAAATTGTAAGAATGTCAGATTTTCAATTGCATTTTGTCAGGTTTTTTAGTTTTAGTCATTTTCAAAATTGAAAGTTTGTCATTTTGTCAGATTTTCATTTTTCTCAGTTAGACAGTTTTCATTTTGTTAATTTGCTAGTTTTCGTTAGTTTGATATTGTAATATTGTCAGTTTGTCAATTTACATTTTGTCAGTTTGCTTTTTAGTCATTTTCAAATTCTAATTTTTTCATTTTCACAGTGTGCCAATTTGCTAGTTTTCGTCAGATTGTCAATTGCATTTGGCAGGTCGTTAGTTTTAGTCATTTTCATATTGTAAGTTTGTCATTTTGTCAGTTTTTCATTTTCACAGTTGACAGTTTGATTTTGTTAATTTGCTAGTTTTCGTTAGTTTGATATTGTTATATTGTCAGTTTGTCAATAACATTTTGTAAGTTTGCTTGTTTAAGTCATTTTTAAATTGTCTGTTTTTTCATTTTCACAAAATTTATTTTGTCAATTTGCTAGTTGTCGTCAGTTTCATATTGTAAGTTTGTCATTTTGTCAGATTTTCATTTTCTCAGTTAGACAGTTTCATTTTGTTAATTTGCTAGTTTTCGTTAGTTTGATATTGTAAATTTTTCAGTTTGTCAATAACATTTTGCAGTTTGCTTGTCTTTTTCATTCATTTTTATTGTCGGTTTTTCATTTTCACAGTTTCATTTTGTCAATTTGCTAGTTTTCGTCAGTTTGATTTTGTAAGAATGTCAGATTGTCAATTGCATTGTGACAGGTTGTAAGCTTTAGTAAATTTCATATTGTAAGTTGGTCATTTTGTCAGATTTTCATTTTTTCAGAGTTTGACAGTTTCATTTTGTTATTGCTGTTTTAGTCAGTTTGATTGTTTTTAAAATTTTCCCGATTGCAATTGCTATTTGTCAGGTTGTTTTGTTTTGTAGTTTTTCAATGTAATTTTGTCATATTGTCAGATTTTTTTCATTTTCACGTTTTGACAGTTTCATTTTTGTCAATTTGCTAGTTTTTTGTCAGTTTGATTTGGTAAGAATGTCATATTGTCAATTGCATTTTGTCAGGGTTGTAGTCTTAGTCATTTTCTTATTGTAAGTTTGTCATTTTGTCAGATTTTCATTTCCCAGTTTGACAGTTTCATTTTGTTAATTTGCTAGTTTTCGTCAGTTTGATTGGAATGTCAGATTGTCAATTGCATTTTGTCAGGTTGTTAGTCTTATTTATTTTCATATTGTAACTTTGTAATTTTTCAGTTTTTCATATTCACAGTTTGACAGTTTCATTTTGTTAATTTGCTTGTTTTCGTACGTTTATTACTGTATATTGTCAGTTTGTCAATAACATTTTGTCAGTTTGTAGTTTTATCATTTTCATATTGTAAGTTTGTCATTTTGTCAGATTTTCATTTTCACAGTCTGACAGTTTCATTTTGCTAATTTGCTAGTTTTTCGTTAGTTTGATATTGTAATATTGTCAGTTTGTCATTAACATTTTGTCAGGTTGCATGCTGTAGTCTTTTTCAAATTGTCAGTTTTTCATTTTCCCAGTTTCATTTTGTCAATTTGCTAGTTTCATTCAGATAGATTTTGTAAGAATGTCAGATTGTCAATTGCATTTTGTCAGGTTGTTAGTTTTAGTCATTTTCATTTTGTAAGTTTGTCATTTTGTCAGATTTTCATTTTCACAGTTTGACAGTTTCATTTTGTCAATTTGGAAGTTTTATTCATTATCATATTGTAAGTTTGTCATTTTGTCAGATTTTCATTTTCACAGTTTGACAGTAACATTTTGTAATTTGCTAGTTTTCGTCAGTTTGATATTGTAATATTGTCAGTTTGTCAATAACATTTTGTCAGTTTTTCTTGTTTAAGTCATTTTCAAATTAAAAGTTTTTCATTTTCACAGTCTCATTGTGTCAATTTGCTACTTTTCGTCAGATTGTCAATTGCATTTTGTCAGGTTGTTAGTTTTAGTCATTTTTATATTGTAAGTTTGTCATTTTGTCAGATTTAAATTTTTACAGTTGACAGTTTCATTTTTTTAATTTGCTAGTATTCGTCAGTTTGATATTGTAATATTGTCAGTTTGTCAGTAACATTTTGTCAGTTTGCTTGTTTTAGTCGATTTTAAAGTTGTCAGTTTTTCATTTTCACAGTTTCATTTTTTCAATTTGCTAGTTTTCTCAGTTTGATATTT